>PVIY010011791.1:0-64207 GCA_004026745.1 Myrmecophaga tridactyla
TAGCTGACTCAGGAAATATCATTATTATTTGCAATATAAATAGATGAAAATTACATATATAATATATAATATTTTATATATTATATATTATATATTTAATATTATATATTATATATTTAAATATTTATATATTTTGTATATTTTTTATATATATATATAAATTAAATATATAAATAGCAAGGAAAATTAAAACTGTGGTGGGAAACCAACTATGTATTTCCTTTAAACACACTCACACACACATATATATACTCATATCCAAGTAGTGTAGATTTTTTAACATCAAAATATTACATACAAAGAGAGGAAAATGAACTAACTTTATAACTGAAGACTATGTTGATTCTGTTTGCTATTATCACTATAGCAAAATTATCACTGTCTATGTAGAAATACTACATAATTATAAATTTTTTGAAACTGGCCATTTAGATTATTTCCACCTTAGAACTAGTTTTAAATAGCTTCAGTGAAGATCTTGGTGTAGAGATTGTGTATGTGTGTGTGTTTGTGTGTGCAAATATGTATGTGTGCATTTTGTTCTGTTTGGCTTTGCATATTGGACTTGATTAATTTTTAAGAATTGAATCTCTGGATGGACCCAAACTTTTGATGCTTTTAAGGATATTAACATATACTGTAAATTGCTTTTCAGAAAAGTTATCTCACTTTACAAATCAAATTAGTGATCGATTTATTGAGCATCAATGTGTTCTGCAGAGCAGGTGATACACATAAATTAGATACTGCCTTTGACCTCAAAGAGCATAAAAATTAAATGAAATATAAAGAGGAAACTAGTGTTGAATTATGCATTGATACTTTATGTAGAGTATTATTGCCAGGCTTAATGTCTCAATAGCCACTCCAATCCATTTCTGTAAATTGAAAATGGCAGTAGAGAACAGGATTTACTATATAAATTATATGCTGTAGATATTGAAAGAGCCAACAGAATTCTGATGAAATTTCAAGAGTACAGAGCTTATTTTAAATGGATGCAGTAAATGAATTAGTTTTACTATTAACGTGATGCAAGAGATCAGGTCTTCATGTGCTGCAGTAAAGAACCTCTACACATAGAACCTAAAGTTCTAGCCAGTGAATTCTGTTGCTAATTAAGCGTAGAAAGATGGGCAAATGCATTTGAACACTTACGTTTACAAGTAGGGGGCTTCCCTTTGTTACTCCATAATCCATCTTCTTGACACACGGCTGTTTCTTGTTGACTAGCTTCAAGCTTAAAGCCCTCATTGCATTCATATATCACTTTACTGTCCAAAGTGAACTCATTACCCGTAAACGAACCATTTCCTGGGGATTCTGGAATTCCACAGGACACAGCTAAAAAGAAATAAAACAAATGCAGAATTATTCTTACTGAGAATTGAAGACATTTTCTTTTTATTTTCTACTTTTCCTCTCAAATATACATAAAAACTGTTAGATTTTTTTTCTAGTGCATGACACATGTATACAGATTTCAAAGTTTAAGAATGTTAAAAGTTAATGAGAAGCAATGGGACATTGGTCATTTCAGAATATCTTCAGAATTTTAAGGCTGGGAACAGCTACCATATAGTTTAATCTTACTTTGACAGGTTTTATCAGATTGCATGATCAGTAAAGTACAAGATAATAACATTCTACTTTGTTTAATATTTGATATTTAATATTCACTTTATTGGAAAAGAAGGAGAAAGGGGTAAAATGTATTTATCCTCATTGAAATCATTGCAATGCTGACTCTTTGATATCAAGATTCATAGGACCTAGGACTAAGCAATCATCTGCTTGAGGCCTCAAAAATCTTTCCCTCTCTTATTTATACCTCTACTCATTTTCCTTAAAGCAGCAAGAAGTTGTATTAAAGAGCAAATAACTTACCTAAGACTATCAATGCATCTATTATCATAAAATCTTTAATTTTATAAGTTCCCTGTCAGAAAATAGAGCCTAAGGAAATAAGATATAGGAGGGAGGAAGTAAAGATACCTAAAGCAGAAAGCAGAATCCTAGAAGGGGACATGTCAAGTCAGCTTTTAAGTAAAAGACCACACAAGAAAGAGATTTGAAGGAAGATTTTCTTTCAGAGTAAGATATGGGCAAAATTTAATATTAACTGTTATTAAATTCACTAACCCTCCTTCTGGATTATCTAGTACAAGCCACAAAATTTCTCACCTTAAATAACTACAAGTTATAACAATGAAACTGCGGGTAAGACAAGTAATGAGGTTTATATTACCAAGAAGTACCTACCGAATTCAGGTTTGCTTGTTGGAAAATTTGTCAGTACCTGATTTAAGGGGCTTCCTTTACTTAAGTATTAAATTAATATTTAAAATATTGTTCACATCATGGATTACATATTTAGATCATTTAAAAACTTTCCCCATATAGATTTCAATGAAAATGCATATGATACATATTAGAACTGGAGGGACTGGATGAGAATTTAGTTAAACTTTTAATTGTATAGATAAAAAGTTTCAAGGTTCAGGAATATAATGACTTGCCTAGAGTAGCACAGCAACGTGTAAAAATTCTAACCAGAAAGCAGATCTTTTGACTTGCGATTCAGGCTGTTTTCTGTTATATAAGATCTTCCTGTTATTTGTGCTTTAACCTGAGGCTTTGTTTGTTGTTTTTGATCTTTTTTCATTATTAAAATTTTAAATAACTACAGTGGGAAGTTTTCAGAGAAGTAAATGAAAATTCAATGCTGATAAAAAAATAAATCTTCTGAAAATCTAAGTTCTAAAGGTTTTCCTGTGCTTAAATTTATGATCAACTATTTCAACCATTCAAAATATATATCAATATAACTATATCTATCTATATACTTAAGCACACCACACTGAAACATTTGCAATAGATGGGGAACAACAAAAAAAGAAATTTTGGACAAAGTTTTTAAAATAACAACTTTTGGTTTCTGAAGGTGCTGTTTTGTGAAGGTGAAGAACCAAAGGGATGACTGCTACCAAGCATTTGCAAAATGTTCATCTTAATTTATTGAATGCTGTAAATGTCAAAAATATTCCATTTTATGATTCTGTTTTTAACTCACAATTTTCCAATATCTTGTTTTCTCACCATTTTCTCTCAGACTTCTTTCAGCTAACCATTAGTTCATGCTCACAAACCTTAAATTCTCTTTCACTCACTGAAGCGTGCCCATAGTCCAGCTTCCGTATAATTCTCTGATGGGATAAGCACTGAATGAAATGACATTTCTCTGGCAGGTTAAATGGGAAAGATGATAGCCTACAAATACATACGAAGCCCTTCCTTAAAAGGATTCATAACTATGGAGGTCAAAACCAAAAGTTTCATGGTTACTTCTGTCAAATCAGGAAGCACCTTTACAAAGTGAACCCTGATTTCAAGGATTTAATCAGACCCACATTATATTGTCTGGTCAACTACTGGAAATCTATTTTTGGCCTTGAACAATAGTTTTTTGCCCCTTGGGGGTCTTAACAAAATACTATTTGGGGGACATAAAATAGAGGTTGACAATCTATCAAAAATCAGAATCTAAAACTTCTGATTCATTGAAAGAATAGATGGAATAATTCTTGTTTCCTAACCTTTATAAATTCAGGCTCATGGGATGTAGATAGTTTCCTTCTAAAATCCAGTATAATTTATCTATTCATTTCTGTTTTATTTCTATTCTATCCTATTTCTATTTACTGACTTATCTATTCATTTCAAAATTTTGTCTGCCTACTATGTGCCAGACATTCTTTAGATCACTTTTTTTTAAAATAATAAACTTCAGGTTTAGAAGAATGTTAATTTACAGAAAAATTGTTCAGAAAATGCAGCATTCCTATATACGCATGCCCACATATAGTTTCCCCTATTATTATCACACATTGCATTAGTGTGGTATATCTGTTACAATTTATAAGCTAATATTGATTTATTAATAGTAACTAAAGTCCATAGTTTATCAGGGTTCACTCTGTGTTGCACAGCACTATGTTTTTTAGAAAATTTTTGGAATATATTCACAATCCATAAAATCCATCTAAAGTGTACAATCAGTGATTTTCAGTATAATCACAGAGTTGTGTATTCATCACACCAGTCAAATTTAGAACTTTTTCATTACCCCATAAAGAAAATTCCAATACCCCTTAAACCCCTATTGTTGAAACTTAGCATTGGTGTGATACCCTTGTTACAACTGATGAAAGAAAATTACAATATTATTGTTAGTTATAGTCCATAGTTTAGAGTATTTTCCCCATATACCACCCTTTTATGAAGACCTTGTGTGCTGGTCTGAATCTGTGGTGGACCCCAGAAAAGCCATGCCCTTTGATCCTTATTCAATATTGCTGGGTGGGAGTATTTTGATTGTTTCCATGAAGATGTGACCCACTCAATTGTGGGTGATAACTTTTGATTAGATGATTTCCATGGAGGTGTGTCTCCACCCACTGAAGGTGGAGTTGCTTGCTGGAATCCTTTAAAAGAGGGAACATTTTGGAGAGAGTCCCTTTTGGTAGAGTCATAGAAAGCCAGCAGACGCCGCCATGTTCGCCACGTGCCTTTCCAGCTGAGAGAGAAACGTTGAACGTCATCAGCCTTCTTGAACCAAGGTATCTTTCCCCAGATGCCTTAAATTGGACATTTCTATAGACCTGTTTTAATTGGGACATTTTCTCAGGCTTAGAACTGTAAACTAGGAACTTATTAAATTCCCCCTTTTTAAAAGCCATTCTGTTTCTGGTATGTTGCATTCCGGCAGCTAGCAAACTAGAACACCTTGTAATAATGGCGTGCATTTCTTATAGTTCATGAAAGAACATGCTTATATTTATATTGTGTCATAGAGACCCATGTTTTATACTCTAGCTTTCCTTCCAGTGACATACATGACCCTAAACTTCCCCTTTCAAATACGTTCATATGCAATTCAGCACTGTTGGTTGTGTTCACCATAACGTGCTAATATCACTTCTATCCATTTGTAAACATTTACAATCAACATAATTAGACATTCTGTACAAATTAAGCATCAACTCCCCATCCTCTACCCTCATTCTACCTCCTGGTAACCTATATTCTAGAGTCTAAATTTTTGAGTTTGCTTATAATAATTAGATGATATTAGTGAGTTCAAACAATATTTATTCTTTTGAATCTGGCCTATTTCACTCAATATAATGTCCTTGAGTTTCACCTATGGTGTTGCATGCATTGGGACTTCATTCCTTCTAAAAGTTGAATAATAATAATCTATCATGTGTATATACCACATCTTGTTTATTCATCAGTTGATGGACACATGGATTGCTTCCATCTTTTGATAATTGTCAATAACATCATTATGAGCATCAGTATGAAAATGTTTGCTCCATGCTTTTAGTTCTTCTGGGTATATACCTACCAGCAAGATTTTTGGCATCGTATGGGTTCCTTGACACATATATTTATATCTTTCATAAGAGTTGGGGAATGTTTGGCTATTATTTCCTTAAATATTCTTTCTGCTTCCTTTCCCTTCTCTTTTCCTTCTGAGACTCACATGACATGAGCTTTATGCTGTCATTCAATTCCTTCAGACCTTTCTCAATTTTTTACATTCTTTTCTCAACTCGTTCTTCTGTCTATGAGATTTTGAATGTCCTACCTTTTAGTTCATTGATTCTTTCTTTGTTCCTGATCAAAAGTGTTGTATGTGTCTAACATATTTTTAATCCTATCTATTGTGTCTTTCATTCCCATAAGTTCTGTTATGCTTCTTTTCCTACTTTAAAATTCTTCTTTATGCTTATCCAATGTCTTCCTTTTATTCTTTACTTTATCTCGTCAGTGGTATTTTCTTTAAGCTCCTTGAATTGTTTTACGTGATTTGTTTGAACATCTTTGATTAGTTTATCCTCTGACATTTTAATTTGTTCCTTTGCATGGGCCATAACTTCCTGTTTCTCACTATGGCTTATAATTTTTTGCTGAGATATAGGCATTTGATTATCTTGATAATTTACTCTGAAGATATGTTCCTCTCTCTTGTCTAAGGTTTTATTGTTGATTGGCTTTGTGTAAAAAGCCTTCTTTGACACTTGGCTCATCAGTATTTCACTGCCCAAAACAGGACCAGGGACACATGAAGGGGTCGGAGGCAGGGGGAGCTGATGGCTTCCAAAGGGCCCTGGGGAGAAGGTCAGGGAAGACTTTCTTCCCAAATACTTTTTGTCAGCTCTCCAAGGCAGTGCTTTCCTGGCCTTCCCAGATGCTGGTGCTCTTCAGCCTGCTGTTTCCCACAACCCCAAGAAGGCAGTGTGCTTTTTAACCTCTGCCAGCTGCCCCCCATCAGAGGCAGAGTTGAAACAATGGTATGAGGGCCCCTATCTGGCGTGGGCTCAAACGACAGGATTCAACTGCCCAAATTCATGGACCTAACATCATGATCTGAACTCAGCTAAATCCCTCCCAGTCCAGAGCAGCCAGCCCCAAAGCTGCTGGTCACACAACTGGGGGTTGTGTGCCGAGAGCTGTGGTGAAGCAAGTTACTCACAGCTTCTCAGTATCTTCATCCTTCTCTTCCCTGGATGGTGCACAGCGCTCCCCTTTCCTCTAGCGCCCCAGGGCAGTGATCTCAGGCAAGTTCTCTCTGTCTGCTAGCTGTCCTTGAAGGAGAAGTGGGCCCTGCAGCAACGTACTCCTCCATCTTCCCTGTAAGTCACTCCATCATTTGTTTTTTTCTTTCAAATGACAAAGAGTTAAATATATCTAACTTTTAAAATTTAGGGATTTGCTTTATTTTTAGAATAGTTAAAAGGGGTACTTTTTAAAAGGATTATAAAAAAATTATCCCAACATAACATCATGCTTCCCAGAAATTTAGTCAAAGGAGCACCTCTCTTGCACAATCATTTTCTGCTTAAGAGCAAAGGGTTTAAAGTCATACTTTGGAATTGGTTCTTGACTCTGACTTGACTGGCTCTGTGACTTTAGGTAAACTACTTAATGAATGTTAAATCTCAACCCTCTCAGGTTAATAATACCTACCTCAGAGATAATACTGAGGGCTAAATGTAACAACATGTAAAAAATCATTAGCACTATATTTAGCACACTGTAGGCACTCAAAAGTATATTACTATCTTCCTTACTATAATTGTTATAGGTATATAGATATACATGCATAATTACCACTTTTATGTCTTTGAAAATAAAGATATGAGATGCAAAGAGCAACAATTTGTAATCTATCATAAAAAAACAAAGAATAAGTCAGTAAACAATTGGCTTATTTCCATTATATATTTCATAATAGCTCTAAAGATTTTGGCTTCAGAGAAATAAATGGAAGGGGCATTCAAATGCCCAGTTTTGTATGATCTTTGATGCATTGAACCTTATGCAATTTTTTCCTTTGCATATTTAAGACTATATAATAGAATTCTTCTTGCTGCATATTTTAAAACACTTCTGTGATTTTTCCACTTCTTTCAAATGAACATCCTCTGTAACTTAAAATGGATCCTTTTCTTTCTGCTACACATTGGATAGTCCTCAGTTTTTAACGCTTGACAATTCCTTCACCTTTTATTTTTCCTTTCACATTTTTCACCAGAGAAAACTCAGTGATTCCTGGGGCTCTGGTTATTGTATTTAGGCTTGTGATTCTTATAATTGACCAGATGCCTCTTCAATTTTCAGTTGAGCATTGCTCACATTTTAAACCTAAATTTGTACAACTTCCAGTTTGTACAAATATTAGCTGTGCCAGTTTGAAAGGATTATGTACCCTAGAAAAGCCATTATTGAATTCTGATCCATCTTGTGGAGGCAACTGTTTCTTCTAATCCTTATTCAGGACTGTAGGTTGGAAACTTGATTATATTATTTCCATGGAAATGTGACACACCCAATTGTGGGTATAAAGCTTTGATTAGATGGGATGTGACTCCACTCACTCTAGGTGAATCTTGATTAGTTTACTGCAATCCTTTAAAAGAGGAAATATTTTGGAAAAAGATTTAGAGCCACGAGAACCATGAGAGCCCACACAACCAGAGACCTTTGGAGAAGAGAGAATATGCCTCCAGGGGAGCTTCATGAAGCCAGAAGCCTGGGGAGAAAGCTAGTAGACTTCTCCAAGTTCACCAAGTACCTTTCCAGTTGAGAGAAACCCTGAACTTCATCAGCCTTTCTTGAGTGAAGATAACCTCTTGGTGCCTTAATTTGGACATTTTTTAAGATTTGCTTTAATTGGGACATTTTCACAGCATTAAAATTGTAAACTTGCAACTTAATACATTCCCCTTTGTGCTGATTTGAAAGGATGTATGGATCCTAGAAAAAACATGTTTTAATCAAAATCCCATTTCATAAAGGTAGAATAATCCCTATTCAATACTGTATGTTTGAAACTGTAATCAGATCATCTCCCTGGAAATGTGATTTAAATCAAGAGTGGTTGTTAAGCTGGATTAGATGACATCATGTCTCCATTCATTTGGGTGGGTCTTGATAAGTTTCTGGAGTCCTATAAAATAGGAAACATTTTAGAGAATGAAAGAGATTCAGAGAGAACAGAGAATGCTGCAGCAACACAAAGAAGAGAGCCCATGAGCGAGCGACCTTTGGAGATGAAGAAGAAAAATTCCTCCCAGGGAGCTTCATGAAACAGGAAACCAGGAGAAGAAGCTAGCAGATGATGCCATGTTCGCCATGTGCCCTTCCAGATGAGAGAAGAACCCTGACTGTGTTCACCATGTGCCTTTCCAGATGAGAGAGAAACCCTGACTGTGTTTGCCATGAGCCTTCTCACTTGAGAGAGAAACCCTGAAATTCATTGGCCTTCTTGAACGAAGGTATCTTTCCCTGGATGTCTTAGATTGGACATATCTATAGACTTGCTTTAATTGGACATTTTCTTGGCCTTGAAACTGTAAACTAACATATGATTAAATTCCCCTTTTTAAAAGCCATTCCGTTTCTGGTATTTTGCATTCTGGCAGCTAGCAAACTAGAACACTCCTTTTAAAAGCCAATCTGTTTCTGCTATATTGCATTGCAGCAGCTAGCAAACTAGAACACTAGCCATCTCAATAAACTTTGTTTCTATAAACCATTCTCTCAGTAAATCAAGTTTAATTTTTCTTACTCCCTTTTTTGCATTATATTGCCCTGATTTGATTGACTGACAATTGCTATCTGCTTCTTTGTAAATTGTGCTTCACACTCTTTATTTTTCTCACATTTCCTTCTATAAATACTCCATTATCTTGACTAAAATATCTATCTTTTAATCTAGATCCCCAATCATAAGGCCAAGGGAAACCCAGAGAGAGACAACCCATAGGCTAAAGCAAGGGTTAAAGAATATTCTAAAGGAGAGTTTGCTATGGCCTAGTGAAGGCAAGAAATATGGTTAAGCAATAAGGTCCAAAACAGCTCCATCTAGGAGGGAATTGGATAGGTACCAAGATCAAGTCACAGCCGGAAAGATCAAATAGAACATCAGACATGAAAGAGGCATAGTCAAAAGTGAAAAAAAAAAGCCACTAATAAGCTCAGAACTACAAGGATGGATGACAGATGAAATGCAGTATAAAGAGAAGAGTGAGGCCAGAGTTTCAGAACTACGGTTTTAAATTGCAAGAGAGCACTGCAAAACTCCTCTTATATTATGGCTAACATGCAATGAAAAATAAAAAGTCACATAAAGCCAATTTTTTAAGATTGTGATCTATGGATTTCTGAGGATTCTAAAATATTTAATATAAGCACATTACAATGTTTTGATTAATTTAAATTTACATATATGTGTGTGTACATTTTATGTATATATAAATATTTATTAATCAAAAGTTGTAATATAAGAATATTTTAGATTTTTTAAATTATTATTTTATGATTGGGTCTTACTAGGTAAAATCATTGTGTATTTGCTTTTGTGTCTATAATCATGTCAGGGCCAAGTAATAATAGTCAATCTAATGAGAAAAAAATCAGAGGCAGATAATACATAAAGCATGGTTTTGCTACACACGAAAGCCAAATGACATAGCAATTTCTGAAAATAGAAGCTATAATAAATTGACTTACATACTCCTTCTCCCCAGAAAAAAAAACCTTGTTTCCTTAATCTTAATTCTCTTCCTTTTGGTATGAACCCACTGTAAATATCCTTTTTGAAGATATTATTTTTAATTAAGTTGTGGCCAACTGAATAAACATGAGTCTTAATCCTATTATTGTAGGGCTTATAGAGAGAAAAACATGGGGAAAGTCCAGAAGCTGTAAGTGGGAACGCAGAAGAGAAAAGAGAGGACATCACCATGTGACAGGAAAGCCAAGGAACCCAAAGACTGCTGTCCTGCCAGGAGGAAACAAGCCTTCTATCCTCTGAAACAGCAAGACAATAAATTCCTGTTACTAAGACAAATCCTATGATATTTGTCTGAGCTGTCTGGCAAACTGGGATATAAGCTAAATGATTGTCCATATGGTGAAAAATGCTGAAAGAGTAGATTCATTTGGTAGTATTTATGAGTACATATCTTTTTTTTCTATGCTGTCTGGTGGGGGTCACATTTCATTCTTTTTCCATGTGAGTATTCGTTATTGCAACACCATTTGTTGTTTTGATGTTGTTGTTTGGTTGGTTTTTTGTTTGTTTGCTTGCTTGTTTTTTTTGGGGGGAAGTGCATGGGCTGGGAATCAAACCCAGGTCCCCCCCATGGCAGGTGAGAATTCTACCACTGAACTACCCTCACACCCCCAGTACATACATTTTGCAAGTGATAATTGTGGTTCAACAAAACATCATTGTTCAATTGGTTATTTTCAAGATTTGAATTTTATAAGTTTTATACATATTTAGTTTGTATTTACCTACTTTGTATGTATTTAGCTTGAAATACAATCACAAATGCATACTATTATGCTGTATATAATTAATAACACTATAATAAAACAATTCAATTCTAAAACCAGATTTATAAAAATACCTAAAGAAAGACTGATCTAAGGGAATCACTTCTTAATTTTCCATTGAACATACACTTTTCTGTGCTAATTGCTGTTCAGTGTGGTTGATTGCAAAATTAAAAAGCACTACATCAGGTGGTTCAATGGTAGATTGCTTGCCTTTCACGCGGGAGACCCGGGTTTGATTCCATGCACCACCACCCCCCAAAAAAGCACTATATCAAAATAAATGTATGGTTGTGGATTAATCATGCAATAAATCACAAAATTTCTTGCAAGAACATTTGTACAAATGCTTCTCAAATTTTAACGTCTTTATGAATCCCTTGGGGGTAATGATAACATGCATATTTTGATTCATAGGTCTGGATAAGGGCCTCAACTGATAAGCTTTTCTAACAAGCTTCATGAACTGAGAACAATACCTAGGAGAACAAGGGCTCAAACTACTCTAAGTGTTCTACTGGGTCCTGCTAAGCCTTTTATCACCCAGACATGTTTTACAAACTCCTGACATATAAGATCCCCTATTTCCTATGAATTGCTGCTCACTGACTGGTACCCTTGCAGGCATTACACTTATGAACCACATAACCTGCAGGGGCCACAGCAGATATTACAGGATCCCTTCGTCCCCCACTCTCTCACATTTCTCCTTTTCCCCCTCAGCCCCAACATATTGTCATAAAGAACTTACATAGCCCTAGTTTTTTTGTTCTGAATAGACTTTGCTTTATCAGCAAGTACCTTCCTGAAAAGAGAGGAACTATGTTAAATCTGGAAATGTTTGAGAAAAGGGAGATGTATTGTTGATGATTTTCTTTAAGCTAATACTGTGTCAAATGGAGAATTCTGTTTACTACATGTGTCTTCACAGTATTAGATGATATGCTCATTTGAAAGTATTATATACCCCAGAAAAGCCATGTTTTAATCCTTATTCAATCTTGTGGAGGCAGCTGTTTATTCTATTCCAGATTCAATAACGTATGTCAGAAGCTTTTGATTAGATTATAACCACAGAGCTGGGACACACCCAATTGTGGGTGTGACCTTTGATTAGATGGAGATGGGACTCCACCCATTCCAGGTGGGTTGTAACTAGTTTACTGGAATCCTTTAAAAGAGGAAATATTTTGTAGAAGCCTCAGAAACAACAGAAGCCTCAGAGGTGACAGAAAGAAAGCCAGCATAAACTTCAGAGCAGAGCTGATACAGGGCTAACAGAGTGAGCAGATGCAGAGGCTTGGAGAACAGTTGCTTCAGAGGGCAGAGACACAGATGTTTGGAGTGTTTTGGAGCCCAGAAGACATTGCCATGAAATATTGAGCAAGCCAGAACATGGAGAAAGCAAAGGAGAAAATCCAAGAGATGAAGTCCAGTCCTGGAGAAGAAAATAAGGAACCCCCACAGGAACAGAGGCTGAAAGCAATAGAGTCCAGGAGCAAGGGACCAGCAGAAGCCAGCCATGTGACTACCCAGTTGAGGCAGGTGTTCCTAACCCATCAGCCTTCCTTGAGTTATGATATCTTCCCTGGATGCCTTAGTTTGGACATTTTTATGGGCTCAGAACTGTAAACTTTTTTCTTGTTGTTGCATGGTCAGGCACTGGGAATCATATCCGGGTCTCCAGCATGGCAGGCAAGAACTCTGGCCTGCTGAGCCACCATGACCTGCCCTTAACTTATTAAATGTCCTTTTCAAAAGCCATGCCAGCTATGGTATATTGCATTTCAGCAGGCTGAAAACTAAAACAGATTAGAATACTGTAGGAGTTGCAAGTGCAAAATGACAGCGTCCATCCACATTTATATTAATGCAATTATGTATAAAAATATTTTTAAGAAATGAAAAAATACAAAAAAAATTACAAAACTCTACAAGGAAGTGGGAACACTAGACATAAAGAAGACCTGAACCTGATAAAGTGGGTTATAGGTTCACCCAGAATATGAAGCTTAGATTTGTTACAAGGTGGTTTCTTGAACTTCATTTCATAATTTTCTCTCTGCAATGACTCATGATCTCTTAAGCAACACCTTCAAGACAGACTTACAGTTGATAATCTTTGAAAACTAATCACTACATCATTAGTTATTGAGATGAGTTTCAGTCTCAAATTTGTTATCTACTATCTGTGTAACCTGGAGTTTATCACTTAATTTCTCTGATTCTTAATTTCTTCATTTGTTAAAAGAAGGGTAAAGTACCTTCTGAGAAATTTAAAAATTCATCAAGTGCTTCTAACAACAGATAATTGATCCGACTGTACTTTAAATATTATCAAAGCTATCCATCACAATATCACTTATTCTATCCATTTTGCCAATCTCTGTCTTATAGTTGGTGTATTCAGTCCACTTATATTTACTGTAATTATTGAAATGTTAAGGCTTAAGTCTGCATTTCAATTGTTGTTTTCTGTTTGTTTCTCTGTTTTTTGTTCTCTATTTTCTCTTTCCTGCCTTCTTTAGGGTTACTTTGACATTTCTTTTAAATGTAAACATTTTGGTTTATCTATAGTGATTTTTAGTGTATTTCTTTGTACAGCTTTTGTAGTGGGTGATCTAGTTATTACACTATATGTGCAGAACTTATCATGGTGTCCTGGTATAAAGATTTTACCAGTTTGAGTCATGCGGTGAAGTCTATATCCCTTTACCTCTACATCCCTTTACATTCACCTATTTATTATACAATTTTCTTAATTATTTCCTGTACATGCATTGAAGACCACAAGTGAAGCTATAATTTTTGCTTTACTTGTCAAACATAATTTAGAATACTCAAAAGGAAAAAGAAAGTCTAGCATATTTACCTTTTTTTTTTCTCTTTCTGTTGTTCTTTCTTCTCTTACGATGTTCCAAGATTCATAACTTTATCATTTCCTTCCTATGTGGAGAATTTCCTTCAGCTGTTCTTTTACAGTAGGTGTGCTGGTGACAAATTTTCTTAAATTTCTTTTATATGAGTTTATCTTAATTTTTCCTTCATTCCTGAAGGGTATTTTCAGTGGATATAATAGCATGAGGTGATGGTTCTTTTCTTTTAGGACTTGAAAACTATTTTGCTCTTTCTCTGACCTCCATAGTTCCTAAGGAGAAATTTACTATCATTTGAATTATTGTTCCCCAGTGGATAATGCAACATTTCTCTTTAGCTACTTTCAAGGTTTATCCTTTCTCTTTAGTTTTCAGAAGTTTCACTATGATGTGTCTTGGTATATATTTCTTTGGCTTATGCTATGCCAGCTTTTCATTCAGCTGTTTAAATCTGTAGGTTTATATTTTTACCAAATGTGAGAAGTCTCAGACATATTTCTTTTCTTACTTTTCATCTTGTCCCTCTTCTTTTTTCTGAATTCTGATGGCATTAATATGGGGTCTATTGCTATAACCCGTATGCCCCTTATACTAAGTTCATTTTATTCCTGTATAGTTTCTATTTATTGTTTAAATTGAGGAATTTTTATTGTTTTCTTTTCAAGTTCATGAATATTTTCCTCTATTTCCTTCAATCTGCTGTTGATTCTGAGTTTTTGTTGAGATTATTGTCATTTTAGCTCTAACAATTCCACTTGGTTATACTTTATATCTTCTCTACTTCTTATGCTTCTTTGATGAGACTTTTCCATTTTTAAATTTGTTTCAAGAAGGTTTGCAGTTTCTGCTTGTTGAAGCATTTCTTTGATGGCTGCTTTAAAATTCTTCTCAGATCATTCTAATATCTGTGCAATATCAGTGTTGGCATTTGTTGATTGTTTTCTGTCATTTAATTTGAGATCTTTCTGGTTCTTAGTATGATGATTGACTTCCAACTACAACCAGAAGATTTGGGGCATTATTTTATATGACTCTGATCTTATTTAAATCTTGTATTTAGTTAAGCATCTAATCCACTCTGGTAGATGAAAGGAGGTACCACCTCCTTATTGCTTGGTAGTGATAGAAGCCCACATTTTCTACTCACCCTTTGTTAATACCTGGGATGAAAGATTTGTAATTAAGGCTTCCCACTAGATCCTCACTGATATCACCCTGACTGTAACCTTTAAAGGGTACCACATCCCTGTTTCCCATGTATTCTACACTGACAATGGAGAGGGGTTGCCTCTTAACTACTGAATTGTGGCAAATTTCCTGACTGTCCAATAGGCCTCCTCTAATACCATCCCAGTGAAGAGTGGGGGGTGTGGTAGCTCCTTACATCAGGTAGGGATTTGTGTCCAAGCTCTCCATGTAATTCAGAAGAATTATTTTACATACTCATACTACATGGGTCTCTACTGACACTACGTGAAGAGAATGTCCTTATTATCAATGAGCAGTGGTGAAAATTCTGATTTTCCATTAGGTTTCTTCTGATACTACCCCAGTGAGGAGATGGAGGGATGCTCCATTACTTATAATTCCCCTGGTAGTAGAAGTCCAGGTTCCCACATGGTATCCATTGACACTGAGTGGAGGCAGAGGTCCTGTTACCTTTTGACAAGGATGAAAGCCTCAACTCCCCAATCTGTCTTCTCTGCCACTAGCCAGTTGGAAGGGTTGGATTGTCTTGTTACAAGCCTAGTGAGGAACTTCACTTGGTCTTTGCTGTCAGAAAGGGATGGTGGTTGCAGTTTTTTTTTTTTTATGTAGTGTTTGCTGGGGTAGTGCAATTATTATATACAAATTTTCTGTCTTGCTCAACTGCCCTTTTACTGGGCCTTTTGGCTACAGAAAGCAAGCTTTCCTTGAGTTTTTTGTTTCCTTTAAATCTGAACCCATTGGGGTTTTCATGTTACCAGCCTCCTCAGTATCCAGTCAGGAATACAGGAGGCAAAAAGGAAACCCAGGGAACTCACCGTTGAATCATTCCGGGGATTCCAAGGTACCTAGGCATTCTACCTTCCCTCTACCTTTTGGAACGTTCTTTTATTTGTTTTATACATCATTACCAAGGTTTTGAGTTTTATAGCAGGAGGTTTAGGGCAAAGAACATCTACTCCATGTTTCTACTAGTGGAAGTCAGAATATTCTTTTAAAAATGATTTTGAGACTAAGAAAGAATGTGATATATAGGTGACTGCATGGCAAAGAAATTATAGAATTGGGGAGACCATGCACTCGGCAATAGCTGAACTTCTTCAGTGTGCACCATGTATTCCACTCATGTGCTGCACTTATTACTTAAGAGGATCCCAGACATAGTCTTCCAAATAGTATAACAATCCCTAGAGGGCAGAAATTTAGAAGACATTTTGCCCTTTCCACTGTCTTGTACCTTGAACATTGTAGTGATCAACAAATGTAAGACAACTGAATTTATTATCAGAAAATGAAAAATACTTTTTATACGATAAAAGATAGTATTTACATTTTTTTAGATTATCATTGCTCTGAATTTTGGTGTGTGGATTTACTTGGCTCATAATATGAATAACAAATAGTGTGTTAGTTAGATTCATTTGTCAACTTGGCCAGGTGAGCATACCTAGTCTTGTTGCTGCGGACATAAGCCAATGGTACATGAACTTCATCTGTTGCTAATTATATCTGCAGTCAGCTAGGAGGTGTGTTGGCTGCAATGAGTGATGTTTGACTTAATTGGCTGGTGCTTAAATGAGAGAACGCAACGTAGCACAGCTAAGCAGCTCAGTATTCCTCATCTCAGCACTCGCAGCTCAGCCCAGGCCTTTGGAGATGCAGAAAGAAGTCACCCCGGGGAAAGTTGTTGGAACCCAGGGGCCTGGAGAGAAGACCAGCACAGACCATCCTGTGCCTTCCCATGTAAGAAAGAACCTCAGTGGAAAGTTAGCTGCCTTTCCTCTGAAGAACTAACAAAATAAATCTCCTTTTATTAAAAGCCAATCCGTCTCTGGTGTGTTGCATTCCGGCAGCTAGCAAACTAGAACAAATAGTAAGGAAAACTTTCACCTTGAGCTTGCTTATGTGGTGTAAGTAGTATATTTTTATTGAATAATCAAATTGACCTCATAATTTTGATGAAAATTATTAATTTAAAATTTAAGATCTGCAAATATATATATATGAAATACTATCCAGTTATTTTTGTTGTTTTCAAGAAATGCCACATTTGATTCATGTATAATAAATAACCCCAACCTTTGGAATGATTTCTAATGAGATAATGATAAAAGATAAAGCAATGTCTGTCAATTATCTTACAGTATATTTTATAAGCATATCAATTCCTTTTCAAATACCTTCATTCCTCAATTCCCTAAAATGTGCTTAAAAATGTGATCTGACATGAATCTCTGTAGTTGCATTTCTTTACAATTCATCAATTTAACAGGCCAGGAGGTTTGTCTTCAAATAAATGCACTAGGGAACGTTAAAATTTCTGTGCCTATATCCCTCTCTAAAATTACAACTAGATAAATAAACAACAACAAAAAATAAATATGAACAAAAAACCTGCATGAAATTTAGGGTTTTCATTATTACTTCCCTAACGAAAATAAATTTAGTTTGTTTCATATAAACTAAGAAGCCAAATCTAAAGCCACTTGACACAAATTATATAAAACAAAATATACTATTTTTATCCTAAACATAACTATATAATTATGTGTTTGTTATTATGTCTAACTCAATCTACAGGCATTTTTTCATCTAATTTTTTTAGAGAGAATTTTCTGTCACAGAGAGAAGAAACCAAGGGCCCAAGAGGATGAATAACTAACTTGCCCAGACCGCACACTTAGTAATTGGGAGAATCAGTTCCCTAATATGGATGCTCCAAAAATCAGTATACTATGTTTGAGTCCTGATCTTAGAAAACCTCTGAAGTGCTCTCCAATTTCAAAATTCTATAGTTCTCTTCAGTCATGTTCAATAAAAAACATTACTGATGTTGTATTTCTGGAAAGTACACAATGGAAGAAAAACAGATTTGTTTACCACGATTAAACAAACAAGGTAATGGTACTGACACAACAGAGTGAAGTTGCTTATGAGTGGAGATCCAAACACTTGTGAGATTTAATGTAGGATCTCATTTTAATCAAGATTCTCTAGGACTATTAATGGAGACACTTTTAAGAGGTATATTTCGATGAAGAATTATCCTATAATTCATGTGTGTTTTCATAAAAATCAGGAAACTAGAGTGAATGCTCTAGTAACATATCTAGTTATACAGCCACACATTCAGATAACTATATCTGAAACTCCTAAATGCTTGATTTTATAGAAATTTCAAGTAAATTGAGCCATATTATGAGAGGGATTTTGTATCATACCAATGGTCATTTTGTTAGTCATAGCATATAAAATGTTGATTCCTTTCCCAAAAAGAAATATCCCCCCATCTGACAGTCTTAAACTTGATCTAATTTGAGCTTTACTGCAATTCAGTAAAGAAGGCAAGGTAAATATAATTCTTCTGAATATATTGTTTGTGCTCACAGGCTGACATAAGTTTTGGATACAATGGATTCTCCAATATGTGGTGTGTGCTGCCATTATGGAAAATTTAGTGTCGTAGATAATTTTCTCTTTAGCCAGTTAAATTTATAGAAAAAATTAATATTGTTAACTAGTAGCATTTAGGATCTTGCTAAGAGAGATTTCAGATAATTTTACATATACCATCAATCAATGAACAAGAACATGTTTTTACCTCATTCACTTGAAAAATATCTGTTGAGGATCTACTACATTCCATTCTAAGCATATAGTTTACAATGGTGAACAAAATGGCATTGTGCTTCCCCACTTGAACCCTATAGACTGCTAGAGAAGAGAGTCCTGAAACAAGTAGAATTACCAACTGGAAAAAAGTCAGTGTGGATGCAAAAGGGAAATGTGTATGGGAAAAGGTTTGAGAGGTAATCAGGAGACCCATTGTTTAGAGCCACGGTGAAAAGGTTGGATTTTATTTTAAATACTTCAGGACATCTTTCAGTAAACTGGACAGTACAACAAACACATATGTATCTGCAAAGTAACTGCTGTCTATAGAGTGAATTGAAAGAGGGCCAAGAGTGAAACAGACACAAGATGACCATTTTAGCAGTCCATGTAAAAGATGAAAGTAGATAGGAAAAAAGTGCAAAGAAGTGGATGGACTTGAGACAAGTCTAGTGGCCAGAATCAACAGAACTTGATAGATTTAGGTGTGATGGAAGATGGAGGCAAGAGAGGGAAGTGAATTAAGCAATTGGATGCAGTAGAGATACCATTTTCTGAGACAGGATGAACTTCAGGGCAAGCAGATTTATGGGGAAATAAACAGTTCCAATTGGCAAGAGGATGCCTTGGGGACAGTGGATATTTCAATTGAGCATTTGACCCTTTGAGCCTGGAAATCAGAAGGACAGGGGCATGTTTAGAGTAAGAAGCACTTCTAATATTTATTTGTACCCTCAATAAAGTAGCCCCTCTCTATAAATTCATTTCAAACTGTGAGATTACATAGCCCTGACGATATCATTGAACAAAGTTTCCTATGATCTATTAACAAATTTTAATGACTCCAAAATTCTTATCATTCCACTGTCTTTTGAAAATATCTGTTACTGTTTATTCATTAACACGTTTATTAAATTATTTATTGTGGAACTAACTTACTACAGGAATAAACTGTATCAACACAGCATAGATGGAGACCTTATACAAGAAAATAGAGAATAGCAGGTTTCCTTAGGTATCAAGGGAATATATTTCTCCTAAAGTAATAGCTTTTTTATTTCATATTTTAAGGTTCTACTTCAAACTTTTAGTAACATAAAACATTTTATAAATCATGTATTTGCCATTTAATATTATTTATTTAATGCAAATTCTAGAATTGTTATATAATTTGGGGAAGGGAAGCAAACATTCCCACTTTATAGGTAATATTGCTAAAAATCAAACATTAAGTAATTCAATGTAAGACAGGTATCTAGTGGGAAAACGCAATTAGATAAGTAACAAATGACACATCTTTCTTAGAAAAAGGGCCCATTAACCCCCTACTATCATATAACTAGTTAGCACACTAATATCATTTACGTTGGGATTTAAAAATCACTCCTATTAATCTTGAAAAAGATGGTACTAGACTTCAGGTTTCTTAATACGATAGTCTGTGTCCTTTCTGGTGTGACATACACAAAACTTAAACACAAAGGTAAAAGAAGAAGGACAGGAAGAAGAAAAAGTAATGAGATATTTAATGATTTAATCATTACTAACCCTAAATCAAAAAGTTTCTAACAATAATTCAAGGTATCTCAAATTGCACAAACTAGTAGTATATGAGTAAAATGTTCCATGTTTGAAAAAGACCATAGTTATAGATCGCATATGAAAAATAGGGGGAATTAAACAATTGTGAGAATACAGTGGATTGGAAGCTACAGGTTTCAGTCCTTCCACCAGAGTAACTATTAAATAGGCAGACACTGTCTGAATTAAACACTGCAAAACTTTGGAGTCCAATAGAACACTGTACAGCATCTAGAGAAGAGTGGGAGGAAGAGGCTGGTAAATTATGGTAAAACCAGTTAATTGCTGTCTCCAGAGGAGGTACCATCCCCCATCTCCCACTTTCATGGAAGGTGGCAGTGGGGCCTGGTCCCTGGCATAGCTTGCAGGTGCCAGAAAGGGACATAAAAATCCACTTCTAAGATGCCTGCTGGGGAGGGCATCATAGTCCAATCACAGATCACTGCTTTTGATTAGATACTTCAGAATGCTGGGGGCCCTGCTCTGAGGGCAACCAATTATACCAACTTGCTCCAGACAAAGGCAACAGAGGAGACTTAAATATGGTTTGTTTCCTCACAGTTGTGGTGGGTAGCTGAAGAGCTGCATTTACTGGAAAGGCACCAAGTCAAGTAAGCACATTTTTTTGAAACTGTAAAGGAAGTTCTTGATACTCTTCCTGGTCCCTCCTTTATTGGCTCCCCAAGACAGTCTGTAGTAGACCAACACTCCCTTTGTGGGTCTGTGGCCTTTTTCTGGCTAGGAAATACTTACTGTCCTCTTGGACAAACCCACCCTCCCAGAATTTGTCCTCTAGGCAAAAACATCTTGAAACAAAGAAAGCAATATCAATCAACTGAGGCACTGGCTTTGGACAAAGGTTTACGTGCTCTAAATTCTTCAGTGGAACACCCAGGAGAAGGAAACATTCTGTTCCCTGGGAGTCAAGGGGTACATAGGGAAACTATTAAGGCCACTAGCATGCACAAGTCCAGGACAAGACACAAGCTCACAAAAGACAGGGAAGATCCTGCACTTTGGATTCAACGAGGGCCGATCTACCTGATAGGAAGGCTGAATTCTGAGGGAGCAGCAGCCAATTTGAAAAGGCTGTGAAAGGTGCTTTTTGCTTAAGTTTGTTTGGTTTTGTTAGCTCCTGACACTCAAGAAAATCTCTGTTATATCACCAGCTGGATATAAACTCAAGAAATAGACATATCAAGGAATAAATCCTATAGATAACATTTAAAAATATTAAAACATATAATGCACAGCAGAAGATTACAAGACAAACATACAAACAAAAAAAAGGAAATTATGGCCCTTTTGTTTGGATAAAGGAAGAGGATAAAAGTCCAGAACACATCAATGAAGAAGATCAGACTATGGACATACCTGACAAAACTTATAAAAATTATCTTTAGAGAAGATGAAGGAATGCTCAAGGAGATGAGGGAAAATAAAAGAAATAACAAAGGGATATCAGGAAACAATTAATGCATATTATAAGCATCTCAATAAAGAAAACATACTTTTAAAAAGAACCAAATAGAACTACTGGAGATGGAGACCAGAATAAAAGAAATGAAAAATACCCAAGAGGGTTTCACAGCAGGACAAGCTGGCAGAAGAAGAAATCAGTGAATTCAAAAACAATACACTTGAAATGAGTCGAGTAGAGGAGCAGAAAGGAAAAAAGAGTTATTAAAAGTGAAAATAGGAGGGTGCAAGGGTAGTTCACTGGTAGAATTCTTGCCTGCCATGCTGGAGACTCAGGTTTGATTTCTAGCCCACGCACTTTCCAAACAAACAAACAAACAAAAACCAAACAAAAATTCAGCAAAATGGTGCTGCAATAAGGGGATACTCACATGGAAAAAGAATGAAATGTGATCCCCACCATACACCATACAGAAAAAAAAAGTGAAAATAGCCTAAGGTATCTCTCAGACAACAGCAATATTGTATTATGGGAGTTCCAGAAGAAGAAGAAAGAGAAAAAGAATAGAAATATTTAAAGAAATTATGTGGAAAACTTAGCAAAAGATGTGAATATGCACATTTAAGATTCTGAAGAACACGAAACAGGATAAACTTGAAGAAAAATATTCCCCATCACATACTGATAAAACTGTGAAATGCAAAGGACAAGGAGAAAGTTCTGAAGGCAGCAAGAGAGAAGCAACATGTGTTCAAGGGAGTTCCAATTAGATTCAGTGCCAATTTCTCATAAAAAAACATTGAAGCAAGAAGGCAAGGGGTTGAAATACTTAAAGTGCTGAAATAAAACAATAGCCAACCAATACTTTTTTTTTATGTTCACAGCACTTTATGATTTTACAGTGTCTTCACACACAGTATCTTATTTGACCCTCATAAACCTACCTTCTGAGGAAGGTTTTAAGATGTCCATTTTCATGGTGAGATGCACATACAGATACATATGGTACAATAAGAATGATATTAGAATGTCAATGGCATAACCCATAATACTGAGGTTTTATTGAACAATTGTGAAATTTTGGTCTGCTAATTAATAGAAAAACATGGAATAACATGGAATAACATGGAATCCCATGTTTTTCCTTTTCCTTTTTTTCAGTCTGTCTTTGCTTTACTAGTTTTCATCCCCTACTTTATGTACACAAAATATCTCCAGTTCTACTGAAATATTCTTCTCAAGAATCTATACTAGTTACATAGAGCATAAAATAGAAAGAGCTTTATACAATATATAGTTATTAGCATATGTTTTTCATAATCAAAATAATTTTGCTTGAAATGACTGGGTAATTTCAGAAAAAAAGTTTCGATTTACTTCAAATTATTGAACAAACTTTCCAAATTCCACTTGCACCGCATTTTCCCATTTGAAAAAAAGGACATTGTAATTTGAAGAATTAGAAGACAGGAAGGTAAACTAAACAAATCAAAATCAATTAACTTGTTTTAATATTCTAATGAATTGAAAAATCATGATCTCCTCTGAATACTTATAAAGCCCTGTTTTTCCCCTAATCTAGTTCTGCTCATGAAATTAATTGCCTGTTTACTTGACTATGTTTCTCATGGAAACATCTGCACAAGACCAGAGATGATATCTGTATTATTAGTTGTTATATGTCCAGTTCCAAGAAATACACAATGGACTTATGCTGACTGAATGCTGAGTCATCTATGTCATCCCAATCTCTCGTTGAGAATAATGTTCTGAAATGTAAAGAATCCACAGGTGTGATGGTCAGGTTCATGTGCCAACTGGCCAGATGGTGGTGTCTGGTTGTCTGGTCCGGCAAGTGCTGGCCTATCTGTTGCTCTGAGGACATTTCATGGACTTAAATCATGACCATGTTGGCTGCATCCATAGCTGATTACACTTGAAATTAGTGATACTTAATCTAATCACTGGAAGGCTTTTAAGGGGGATTCAGAAGAGGCGATTACTCTCTGCCTCTCCAGAGAGCTGACTGAGGACCTTCATTGGAGCTGCCAGGTCATGGCTGCCCTACAGTTCTTGAACTCTTACATCCCCATGGTTGCTTTTATAAAAGCGTGACATACTTTTATCAATTTTATATTTACAGATATCTCCTGTTGATTCTGTTTCTCTAGAGAACCCTACCTAACGCAACATGTAACTAACTAGTACCTATGAGAGTTCTCCTAGAACCCAGCACATTAGTGTTCCTGGCCTTGCATCTGAGGACCGGCTGGTGCAATTGGCCAGTCACTTCATGGAGGTGTCCAAAGCAGGCATGCTGGGTGATGGTAGTGGTGAAGTACTGGAGCTGGGAGACATATAAGCATGAGAGGAGAGGCCCATACAGCACCTAAGATCAGGAGAAAAAGCCATGCTGAAACCAGGAATGACATGGGAACCAAAGTCAGTTGATTGGAGGAGCCACAAAAGGATCTTGGCATTCAGTTGTGCTGATGACTTGTCCATAGGTGAAGGGCTTTTTATTGAGATGTTAACAAAGGGTATTCTGCCCCAACCTAACCAATCTTAAAAGGGCCCTGCTCTAATAAGATCAGGGAGCTGTACTGGTCTTAGTATGCTTCCACTCCCTTTTTCTTCCTTATGGCCTTTTTGTCTGGGATTACCTGGCCTCCCCATCTTCCCAGGGAATCCTTGACTTCCAGGAAAGCCAACTGCTCCCCAATTACCTTTAAGTCCTGGAGGACCTATTGGATCTACAATGCCTTGTGGACTACTTTCTCCAGTGGCACCTCAATCTCCTTTTTCACCTGGGGGACCAGGAGGATCAGGAGCACCTTGAATTAAAGTGATATTTTTTAATGTCATAGAATGTTCCCAGTCTTTAAATCTGAGTTACACTATTCAACTGTGTCATTTCTTTCATTTCCTTTTCCAAATGCACTTGTTCTTCTTTCATAGACATAATTTTTGCTGATACATTATACACACACTTCTCTAGTTTTCTGATCTCCTCTTATATTTTAAATGCATTCTCTAGGACTTTACTATTCAGCATTTCTATGTTGAGCAGCAAATCAAGCAAGGTGACATTCAAACTTATTAAGGACTTAGAGATTTCATCCACTGAGTTTCCATGTGCATGGACTGAGGAAAGTAACGTACTTAGCTGGAATATCATTAAATCTTTGATCAGCTGTCACGTTGAAGTTTTGGAAATGCTCTGAATCTATGAGATTGGTTTGATATCAGAAATATACTTTTTTCATGGTGTTCAGGTGTTTAATAACAACTTCTATAAATATTCTTTCATCTTCCCTGCATTTCCTTTTCCTGTGAGTCTTTCAGATATACCATTTTATACAATTCTTCATTTCCCACTTTAGGAATTGAGTTTCAAGAAGCAAAGCTGTCATTGAGTGAGCATCAAATTTCACAGATTCTGAACAGCTATCATCCTCCTCCTGTTGTTCAGGGAATCTACACAACTGCTCCATGCTTCTGAGCAGTCTGATGTGGTCTGCAGCTCTCTGCAGGACAGAATGTTGTGCCAGTTTGAAAGGATTATGTACCCTAGAAAAGCCATGTTTTAATTCGGATCCATCTTGTGGAGGCAGGTATTTCTTTTAATCCCTATTCAGCAGTGTAGGTTGAAAACTCGATTAAATTACCTCCACAGAGATGGGACACCCCCAATTGTGGGTATTAACCTTTGATTAGAGGGAGATGTGACTCCACCCATTCCTGGTGGGTCTTGATTAGTTTACTGGAATCCTTTAAAGGAGGAAACATTTTGGAGAGAGTCACGAGAGCCATTAGAACCACAAGAGCCCATACAGCCAAAGACTTGTGGAGATGAAGAAGGAAAATACCCCTGTGGCAACTTTATGACATAAGAAACCTGGAGAGAAAGCTAGCAGACATTACCATGTTTGCCATGTGTCTTTCCAGGTGAGAGAAAAACCATGAACTTCATCAGCTTTTCATGAGTGAAGGTAAATTCCTGTTGGTTCCTTAATTTGGATATATTTAAAGATTTGCTTTATTTGGGACATTTTCATGGCCTTTGAACTGTATTTGCAACTTAATAAATTCTCCCTTTTAAAAGCAGTTCTGTTTCTGGTATATCACATTCTGGCTGCTAGCAAACTAAAACAGATGCTGTCTATGAAAGCACCCAAGATTTTGAGGCTAGAAGTCCAAAATCAAAGTGTCAGAGAAGCAATGTTTTCTCCCAAAGACTTGGTTAGCATTCTGGGACTGGCTGCCGATGAGCCTTCGCTTTTCTGTCATAAGGCAATGCACACGGGGGCTTCTCCAGGCTTCTCTACCAACCAAGAATTTTATATCAGGTGAGACTTTCTTTCAATAGAGGGAGAGATTAAGACTTTCTTAGATAAACAAACACAGAGGGAGTTCATGACTACTAGACCTGCACTACAAGCAAACCAACAGGGAGTTCTTCAGACTAAAGGAAAGGACACTAGACAGGATTCAAAGCAGCATAGAGAAATAAAGACTTACAGTAAAGTAACCATTTAGGCCTCATAAATATACAGTACTATTGAATAGTATTTTAGGTATGTAATTTCACCTCTTACTTCCTACAAATGTTAAAATCCAATTGCCTAAAAAAATGCTATTTCTATGGTTTTAGACATAAAACATGAAAAGATATAATAAGGGGTGAGGAGACAGAGCATTATAGGAATAGGGTATGTGTATGCTTTTGAAGTCAAATTGATATCAAATCAAATATGATTGTTATATGTTTAGAATGTTGTTCTAGTTTGTTAGCTGCCAGAATGCAACACACCAGAAATGGATTGGCTTTTAATAAAAGGAGATTTATTTTGTTAGTTCTTCAGAGGAAAGGCAGCCAACTTTCCCCTGAGGTTTTCTCTTATGTGGGAAGGCACAGGATGATCTCTGCTGGCCTTCTCTCCAGGCCTCTGGGTTCCAACAACTTTCCCCAGGGTGACTTCTTTCTGCATCTCCAAAGGCCTGGGCTGAGCAGCGAGTGCTGAGATGAGGAATGATGAGCTGCTTAGACCATGCTACGTTGCGCTCTCTCATTTAAGCACCAGCCAATTAAGTCAAACATCCTTCATTGCAGCAGACACGCCTCCTAGCCGACTGTAGATGTAAATCAGCAACAGATGAGGTTCACGTACCATTGGCTCATGTCCGTAGCAACAAAACTACGTACGCTCACCTGGCCAAGTTGACAACTGAATCTAACTACCACAAATGTTAAATTTTAACTCAGTGGTAACTCCAAGAAAAACATGTGAAAAATATACCCAGATAGAAATGAGAAGGGATTCAATATGGTGCAATACAGAAATCAAATAAATATGAATGTAGGCATTAATGGAAAGATTGAAGGATTACAAAGGTATAACACAAAGACTAAACAGCAAAATGGCAGAATTAACTCCTGCATTATCAGTACAGAATTTAAATGTAAATGGATTAAACTCTACCAAAAAAAGGCAGAGCCTGAGAGAGTAGATTAAAAAAAGACTCAAGTATACATTTTTTACAAGAGACTCATCTTAAATTCAAAGGCATAGTAGGTTGAAAGTGAAAAGATGGAAAAAATAAATACCAAGCAAGCATAAACAAAAATAGAGCTGCAGCAGCCATACTAATATCAGATAAAACTGATATGAGGGACAAAGTTGGTTAGTACATACTGATAAAGGGGTCAGTTCAACAAGAAAATATAAAAATCATACATATACAAATCTAAGTAACAGAGTGTCAAAATATATGAAGCAAATACTACAAATTTGAAGGGAGAAATGCATTAATAGTAGGAAACCTTAATGATAGATTTTCAATAATAGAACACTTAAAGAAAAGACCAATTATGTATTAGAGGAATTCAACAATACTTTAAATGAAGTAGACCTAATAGACATATTTAGAACACTTCACCCCAATATAAAAAATACTCATTGATCATGCTCAAGTATAGATCATATGTTAGTTCATGAAACAAATACCAAATTCAAATATGTTGAAATCACACAACACATCTTCTCTGAGCGCAATGGAATGAAGTCAAAAATCAATAAAAAGAGGGTGAAATGGAAACTTTACAAATATGGGGAAATTAGACCACTTACTGTTAAACAATCAATAGGTTAAAGAGGATCACAAGCGAAATTAGGAAATAACTTGAGGAGAATGAAAATAATACAACATGCTAAAACTAATGGGATGCAGCAAAGGCAGTGGTGAGGGAAATTTACAGCCCTAACTACTAACATTAAAACAGAAAAGAAGTTTTCAAATCAGTGGCCTAACCTCAATACTGAATGAACTAGAAAAAAGAAGAGTAAACTAAACCCAAACAAGCAGAAGTGATGAAATAACAAAGATGAGGTAAAGACAAATGAAATAGAGAATTTAAAAAACAATACAGGTAAAGTTCACCCCTGCTCCACGGGACAGCTAGAGAAGGGATGGGAAGATGACTGGGACAGCAATTCAAGGATTTAAGTGACCTGGGAGGGTCTTTTACACTAAATACAGAAACCCTGGTTGCAAAAGCTGAAGAACTGAGATACAGAGAACGGGAGACATCTAGCTAGTGCAAACAGCATAATGTGTCCCTTTTAAAATGGAAGCCCAGAGCCCTCAGGAGGGCACAGATAGGGAGATGGGACAAGTAAGTAAGCCAAGCTGTGTTCCTTGAATGTGCTACCTCCATGTATGCCACCCACACCCCACGCCTGATACTCATGACCCCCATGTTCCATGTGCCCACCCACATCCTATCTGCACACCAGCATCTGATCATCCACACAGCCTCCCCTCCTGCCTCCCACCACGGCCTACCTCTGTATCCCACATGCCACACCCTGCTCCTGGGCTGCAAAGCCTGCCTGAGCTGCACCCCGCCACCAGCAGTCCCCACACCACACCTCCACAGCACAACAACACTCACCCCATGCTCACAGGCACCGATGTAGTGTCCCTGACCTGTGCCTATACCTGCACTGCAAATCCTCACTGCACTGTTGTGCCCTGCCCCACGCCCTGCATCCTGCTCCACATCCATCACCCGAATACAAAGCTTTAGACTACTGAAGGAAATCAACTTCCAAAGTAAACCTATCAAGATACTTACATACCTTGAAGGCAACAGAAGATCATTAAATATACTAAAATGCAGAAAGATATAGCCCATCCTAATGACCAAATTGAAACACCAGAAGAGACACAGATTTTGGGACAACTAAGAAAAGATGTTCATATAACTCTACTACATCAATGGAATGGCTAATGACAAAAGGAAATCAAGAAGTCACTAGAAGAGCATAAAGAGGAATTTCAAAGAATAAATAGAAAAATAGCAGATATCACAGAGATTAAAAGTGCCATAGACCAAATCGAAAATACACTAGAATCACACAAGAGTAGATTTGAAAAAGCAGAAGAAAGAATAAGTGAAATGGAGGACTGGATAGTGATTTTGAACACACAAAAGAGAAAATGGCAAAAAAACGATGGAAACATTTTAATTGGATCTCAGAGAAATGAAGGACAACATGAAGTGAACCAATATATCAATCATTAGTGTCCACAAGGAGAAGAGAAGAGTAAAAGGTCTAGGAAAATTAGTTAAGGATATAATAGGGGAAAACATCTCAACCCTTATAAAGGACATAAATATGCAAATCAAAGAAACACAATGAACTCCAAATGGAATAAATCCAAATAGGCCTTCCTCAAGAGACATACTAATCAGTCTGCAAAATGTTGAAGAGAGGCAGAAAATCCTAAAAGTGGCAAGAGAAAAATAATCTATTGCATACAAGGGAAACTGCATAAGACTGAGTTTGGACTATTCAACTGGCACAATAGAGGCAAGAAGGTAGTTTGATGATATATTTGATATCCTAAAAGACAAAGACTTCAAGCCAAGAATTCCAGAACCAGCATAATTGTCCTCCAAACTGAGGGAGAGATTAAAATTTTCAAGGACAAACAAATGCTGAAAGAATTGGTCAGCAAGAGACTGTGCCTACAAGAAATACTAAATGGAGTTTCTGCCTGCTGAAAAAAAAAAAGCAAAAAAGACAGGAGAGGAAGGTCTGGAGGAGGGAACAGAATTGAAGAGGACCAGAAAGGGTAACTTAAAAGATAAAAAGAGATTGAGGGAAAAGAATACATAGATTTGACAAATAAAATCCAACAGATAAAATGGTGGATTCAAGAAATGCCTTTACAGTAATAACTTTGGATGTTAATTGACTAAACTTACCAATTAAAAGATATAGAGTGCAAGAATGGATTAAGAAATGTAAACCAGGTATATGCTGCTTACAAGAGACTCAACTCAGATACAAGGATATAAATAGATCAAAAGTGAAAGAAAGCAAAAAAGATATTCTTTGCAAGCTATAACCAAAAGAAAGCATGAGTAGCTATACTTATATCAGACAAACTAGATTTTAAATGTGAAGACATCATAAGAGACAAAGAAGGGCACTATATATTAATAAAAGGGAAAATCATCAAAAAGAAATAACAATCATAAACATTTATTCCCCCAGTCAAGGAGCTCCAAAGTACATGAAACAAACATTGGCAAAGCTACAGAGAGTGATAGGCATTTCTACAATAATAGTAGGAGACTTCAGGACACCACTCTCCTCTATAGATAGAACAACCAGATAGAGGATCAGCAAGAAAATAGAGAACTTAAACAATCTGATAAATGAATTAGATCTAACAGACATATATAAGTTGTTATACCACAAAACACCAGGATATATACACTTCTCTAGTGCTCATAGAACATTCTCCAGGACAGATCATATGCTGAGGGCAAAAACAGGTCTTTATAAATTTATAAACATTGAAATTATTCAAGGCACTTTCTCTAGTCACAAAGGAATGAAGGTGGAAGTCATTAGCTGCCAAAGAATGAGAACTTTCACAAATATATGGAGATTAATTACCACACTGTTAAACAACAAGTAGGTCAAAGAAAAAATTGCTAGAAAAATCAGTAACTATTTGGAGGTGAGTGAAAATAAGAACACAACATATCAGAACTTATGGGGTGTGGTAAAGGCTGTGATGAGAGGGAAATTTACTGTCCTAAATGCATATAAGAAAGAGCAAAAATCGAGGACTCAACTGCTTACCTGGAGGAGCTTGAGAAAGAACAGCAAACTAACCCCATATAGAAGAATAGGAATAACAAAGATTAAAGCAGAGTTAAATGAATGGGAGAACAAAAGAATAATAGAAAGAATCAATGAAACCAAAACTACAGGCAAATGTCCCTAATGAGCATAGATGCAAAAATTCTCAACCAACTACTAGCAAATCAAACCCAACAACACATTAAAAGAATTACACACTGCGAACAAGTGGGGTTTATACCAGGAATTCAAGGATGGTTCAGCACAAGAAAATCAATATGTAATACAGCATATTAACAAATCAAAATGGAAAAATCACATGATCATCTTGATTGATGCTGAAAATACACTTGCCAAAATTCAACATCCTTTTCTGATAAAAACACTTCAAAAGGTAGGAATCAAAGGTACCTTCCTCAATATGATAAAGGGCATACATGAGAAATCCATAGGCAGTATCATATTTAATGGAGAGAGACTGAAAGCTTTCCCCCTAAGATTGAGAATGAGATACGAATGCCCTCACACCGTTATTCAGCATTACATTAGAAGTTTTAGTTAGAGCAATTATGCAGGAGAAAAGAAAGATAAGGGATCCAAATCGGAAAGGAAGGAGTAAATCTTTCATTATTTGCAGAAGACATGATACTGTACTTGGAAACTCTTGAGAAATCTGCAACAAAGTTACTTGAGCTAATAAGCAAATTTAGCAAGGTGGCAGAATATAAAATCAACGTGCAAAAATCCATAATGTTTCTATACACAAGAAATGACATAACAGGAATCAATTAAGGAAAAAATTCAACTCCAAATAGTTACTAAAAGAATCAAATATCTAGGAATAAGCATAACTAGGGATGTAAAGGACTCAAACACAGAAACTATATAACATTGCTAAAAGAAATCAAAGATCTAAATAGGTGGAAAGACATTCTCTGCCCATGGATCGGAAGGTTAAATGTAGTTAAGATGTCAATTCTACCCAAACTGATCTACAGATTCAACACAGTACCAATCAAAACTCCAACAACTTACTTTAAAGACTTGGAAAAGCTAGTTATTGAATTCATCTGGAAGGGTAATAGACCCCAGATAGCTAAAAACATCCTAAAAAATAAAAGCAAAGTGGAAGAATTAATGTTTCCTGATTTTAAAACTTATTATAAAGTCACAGTGGTTAAAGTAGCATGGTACTGGCACAAATACAGAAGTATTGGCCAATGGAAACAAATCAACAGCATAGAAATAGACCAAAAATCTATGGTTAATTGATCTTCAACAAGGCTCCCAAATCCATTGAACTGGGAGAAAATAGTCTTTTCAATATTTGGGGGCTTGGGAGATGGATATCAATAGCCAAAAGAATGAAAGGGAACCCTTACCTTACAGCCTATACAAAACTTAACTCAAAGTGGATCAAACACCTAAATATAAGAACCAGTACCATAAAGCACCTATAAGAAAATGTAGGGCAATATCTTCAAGACCTAGTAATAGGAGATAGCTTCCTAAACTTTACACCCAAAGCCAAGCAACAAAAGAAAAAAAAAAAGATAAATAGATACTCAAAATCAAATGCTAAGTGCCAAATACAAAAGACTTTGTCAAAAAGATGAAGAGGCAGCCAAATCAATGGGAGAAAATATTTGGAAATCACATCAGATAAAGGTTTGATATGCTATATACATAAAGAAATCATACAACTCAATAACAAAAGAATAAACAATCCATTTATAAAATGGGCTAAAGATGTGAATAGGCAGTTTTCTGAAGAGCAAATACAAATGGCTAAAAAGCACATGAAGAGATGCTCATTTTCATCGGCTATAATGGAAATGCAGTTCAAGACTACAATGAGATGCCACTTCACATTTAAAAGAATGTCTACTATTAAACTAATAGGAAACTACAAATTTTGGAGAGGATGTGGAGAATTTGTCACACTTATGCACTATTGGTGAGAATGTATAATGGTACAGTCACTATGGAAGAAGTTCGGTGTTTCTTAGGAATCTAAATATAGAATTGCCCTATGACCTGGCAATATCACAACTCAGTATATACTGAGAAGAACTGAAAGCAGTGACACAAACAGACATTTGAACATCAATGTTCATGGCAGCATTATTCACAATCACCAAAGATGGAAGCAATCCATGTGCCTGTCAACAAACCAAGTGGATTAACAAAATGTGGCTTATATAAATGATTCAATATTATGCAGTTGTATGACAAAACGATGTCCTGAAGCACATGGGAAGATGCATGAGCCTTGAGGACATAATGCTGACTGAAGTAAGCCAGACACGAAAGGATGGATACTCTATGATTCCACTTTTATAACCATGGTAAAGGTACAATCAGAGGCTTATCGTATAGAATATAGGGAACCTAGAGATGCACAGATGCTAGAGTTCATTGAACAGTGAGTCAATGTGGTTGAACTCAAATGTAAGAGAATAGAGAGTAGTGAAGGTTGTTTACTTGTGGGTCTATAAGTAATATGCATATTGAAGGTGAACGTGATTTAAAGGGGTTGTGTAGACCCATGTGTCCCACCGAATTTAGCACTACAAATATAAATAAGCTCCCACATGAAATACTGCAAAGGTATGAATCTTGTACAAAGAGTGTATATATTCAGGATATAGGTAGAAAACTGTTATGGGCTGTGTTTACCAGGAAAACATCAACAGTACCACAGCACCACAAATAATGGGGGGGAGGGACAAGAGTAAGGGGAGGTTCAGATTTTCTATTTGGTGAGGATGTTTTTATTGGTTATCTTTCTCTTGGGAACAAAGAAACTATCTAAAATTGAGTGTATATGGATTATGGATCTAGGACATTATACACAGATACCCAATGAATGGAGGTGGCTGAAGGATATACTTACTGAGAAGTAGATTAGTAAACAATGGTGTATACATATGATTCAATATTGTGCTGCTATAAAAGGAAGAAAGTTGGGAGATATGCAACATTGTGAATAAACCTGTGGGACATTTGTTGCAGTAAAATAAGCCATAAACAAAAGAGCAATTATGGTATGGTCTCCTTTACAAAATATATATAAGAAAATTGGGGCCTAGATTGTAACATCTTATAGCAGTCACATTTACTCCAGAGTGGTAAATGTTATTTCTGGATTTTGAGAGGCTATTTTATATATGTATAATCTGGTATTTACAGATAAGAACAAAGCTGATCAGGTCAAGACTAAGGTAATTCAGAAGACAGGGGTAAGGAAGATACTGTCTATATTTTAGAATCACACATGCTCTTTGAGACAAAAGTAAGAAAGATTTATTTTTTTCAAAACCTAAATTTTTTGTAGCACATAATCTAACTCAGCCTGTTTGGAGAGATCATTTAAACAATCCAAACATAGGGAGCCCAGAATAAGAATGGGGGCCTTTAATCTTGTAAGGCTTAATGTAATGCCTGGATAAACCCCAGAGTATATTAAGCAAATAACCAAAAAATAATGGAAAAGTCCCTTGAGGGATGGGAGAAAAAATATGGAGCTATTAAACCTTACCTCTGGGAAACCCTTGATTCTGTGCCAAACATTAGGGACACCCAAATCAATAAGGCAAGCCCTTGATCTTGAGATTCTGTGCCAAACATTAGCGATACCCAAATCAATAAGACAAGCCCTTGATCTTGAGACTTGCACTTGTGAAGCTTATGTATGTAGCAGAGAAGCTTAGTCTACTTATAGTTATAGTTATGCCTAAATTTCATCTGGAGGACCTCTATTGTTGCTCAGATGTGGCCTCTCCCTCTCTAAGCCCAGCTCTGTAAGTGAAATCATTGCCCTCCCCCCTATATGGAACATGTGTCAGGGGTGAAAGTCTCCCTTGCAGCATGGGAGATGAATCCCAGGGATGAGTCTGGTCCTGGCATTACAGGACAATGATGCCATCTTGACTAAAAGGGGGAAAAGAAGTGTAACAAATCATGTATCAATGGCTGAAAGACTTCAAGTAGAGTCAAGAGGCTACTCTGGAGGTCACTCTTACAGAAGCTTTAGTTGAACATTGCTTCCTACCATACTTGCCAAACTCTAACCCGAACCATTCCTGCCAATCCTAAAGAACACCTAGGGTGTTATATCAGATTCTACAAATGTTCCATGCACTAGAGTAATTTTCTAGAGACCTACAACCTCTGGATGTGTCTCTGGGCCAGATAAGTCCTGAAACCTAATGAGACCAGCCTCTCCAAGAACATCAACTATTCCCATACCCTTATCCCATATTATCGACAGCCCCTTTCAACATGAAAAGGTCAGAATGAGCATATCCCAAATACCCCTAAAGAATAGGAGAAAGACCAAAGGTGATGGAGTTATGCAGGGTAGGTAGGGTTTAATAAAAGAGTATAATTGCTGAGTCATTATAAACAGCTAGAAATAAAAACCTAAAATTCTGGAATTGTGACCCAAATCAAACTCTGAAATCTGTTCTACAATTAATTGCTGTCATGTGCTTTGAAATATATTATTTTTTCTATATATGTTATTTTTCACAAAAAGAAAAAACAAAAAAAAAGGAGAATTGTGTTTTGTAGGATGTTGGCTAGAAGATTGATTTCAAGGTGTTTTTTTTTTTGGTCATTTAAATATGTAAATTATGCAGCAAATGTTTTTCTTGAGGAAAAAGAGTACTTTTTCCCCTAAAGTAAAATAACTGATTGTTGCAGAATGAGAAAGAGGAAGTGCAGGACAAAATTGATGGATATAGAAAGTTGTACAAATCTTAGTGAATTTTATTGGTTGTGGTTAAGGTTGGCTAGAAGTTTAAGTTTTATAAGATTTTTTATAGTTTTCTTATCAGATGTATCTTCATGCAAAACAAGAATGTGGTTTTCGCTGTTAAAATGCAAATGTTTTCTTGGATTATTGTTTGCTCTTAGTGAGAAACTATAAAAGGTTTTTAACCATCTGAGTGATCTGCCTAGATGACAAAGATTCTGAGTCTTATCAGACCAATATACTTATTGATATGTATGGTGACCATCTCTTTCCTTATTGTTATACGCAGTGACTTCTCACTTTAAAAAGTTGTCTTTTTAAAATCATGTTAACACCTCTATTTACTTTCAAACTTTTATTTCACCTTGATTAAATAAAGAACAATAACTACAAAAACAATAAAGAAAACCACATTAGTTCTTTGAAAAGATCAATAAAATTGAATAGCCTTTAGCTAGACTGATGGAAAAGAAAAAAAGAGAAAGGACAGAAATAATTGAAATTAGATGAAAAGGTTGAAATTACTACTGACTCCAGTGGGGAAAAAAAGATTTTAAGAAGATACAAATTACAACTGTATGCCAAAAAATTAGATAACCTCAATGAAATGCACAAATTCCTAGAAACACAGAAACTACATATTCTGACTCAAGCAGAAATAGAAGATCTTAACAAACAAATAATAATAATAAAGAGATTGAATCAGTAATAAAAAAAAAAACTATCAACAAAGAAAAGCCTACAACCATATGTCTTCACAGGGGAATTAGTAAACATTCCAAGAATTAACAACAATCCTTCTCAAACTCTTCCAAAATATTTAACAGTAGAGAACACTCCTAAATTTATTCTATCAAGGCAGCATCACCATTCTAACAAAGCCAGGTCAAAATACCTCATAAATAGACAATTATAGAGTAATAATATGTTATGAATATAGTGCAAAAATTCTCAACAAAATATGGCATATTAAAAGAATTATACACTATGATCAAGAGGAGTTTATTTCTGGTAGTTTGATTCAACATAAGAAAATCTAAGGTAATATATCACATTAACTGAACCAAAAAAAAAACACATAGGGGCATCTCAATTAATGCAGAAAAGGCATTTGACAAAATCTAGTCTGCATCCTGAAAAAAAAAAACATTTAGAAAACTAGGAATAAGAGGAAACATTCACCATATGAGAAAGGGCGTATATGAAAAACCCACAGGAAACATGATACTTGATGAAAGAATGAAGGCTTCCCTTCTACCAAGACAAGGAACAAGACAAGGATGCCCATTTTTAATACTGTCATTCATCATTGTACTGCAAGTTTTAACCAGAGCAATAAGGCAAGAAAAAGAAATAAAACCCATCAACACTGGAAAGGAAGAAGTAAAGCATTCCCTATTTGCAGATTGTATAATAGCATGTACAGAAAATCCTGTGAAACCTACAACAATGCTCCTAGCACTAATAAATGAATTTTAAAAAGTGGTAGGTTACAAGATCAACACATAAAAATCAGTAGTGTTTCTTTAAACTAGTAACGAATAATCTGAAAAGGAAATTTAAAAAAAAAACTTCCACCGATGATAGCAACTAAAATAATCAAATATCTAGATCTGAAAATCTAACCAAAGATGTAAAGGATTTGTTCTGGAAGACTACAAAACACTGCTAAAAGAAATTAAAGAAAACCTGAATAAATGAAAAGAAATTCCATGTTCTTCAATTGGAAGACTAAATATTAAGAGTCAATTTTACTCAAAGCAATTTACACAGTCAATGCATTCTCAATAAAAAAAAAAATGCAACAAGCTTCTTTGCAAAAATAGAAAAACCAAGCTTCAAATTTATTTGGAAGGGTAAGGGGCCTGAAAAGCCCAAACCCTCTTGAACAAGAAAAACAAACTTGGAAAACTCACACTTCTTGACACTGAAATTTATTACAAAGACAGAATAATCATGCTGCTGGCATAAAGACTAGCATATAAACTAGGGAAATCAGCTTGAGAGCTCAGAAATCAACCTTCACATCTGTGGCCAATTGATTTTTGGCAAGGGTGTCAGGTCCACTCAACGGGGAAATAATCATCTCGTCAAAGGATGGTGCTGGGAAACTTAGATCTCCACATGCACGAGTACAAAGGGAGACTCATACCTTGCATCATATGCAAAACTCAACTCACATTTGATCAATGACTTAAATATAGGAACCAGAACTATAAAGCTCCTAGAAGAAAATATAGGGAAGTATCTACAGGACCTTTGGATTAGGCAATTTTTTTTTACACTTTATACCCAAAGCAAAAGCAGCAAAATAAATAAATAAATAAATGAGACCTCATTAACTATAAAAACTCTTGGGCATCAAAGTTCTTTATCATGGGAGTAAAATACCAATCTACACAATGGGAGAAAATATTTGGAAAACACATATCTGATAAGGCTTTAACATCCAGAAATATAAAAGATATTCTTCAACTTATCAACAAAAAAGATAAACAGCCCTATTTTTAAAAGGGCAAAAGACCTGGATAAACATTTCTTCAGTGAAGATGTACAAATGTCCACAGAGCATATGAAAATACACTGTGACCCAGCAATTCTACTTCTAGACATATATATGCAAAATATTTGAATGTAGGGACTTGAATAGGTATTGGCACACCGAAGTTCTTAGTGGTATTTTTCACAATTTTCAAAAGATGGAAGCAACAAATGTGTCCATAAACTAATGAATGGATTAACAATTTGGGGCATACACCTACAATAGAATTTTATTCAGCCATAAAGAGAAATGAAGTTCAGATATGTGCAACGACATGGATAAACCTTGAAGACATCTTGTTGAACGAAATAAGCCCGACTCCAAAGGTCAAATGTTATGTAATCTCACTGATAGGAAATAATTAGAATAAGGAAACTCAGAGAGTCTAATCCAGGGGATCAAATTGGGATAAGGAATAGGGAATTAAGGCTTAAAATGTACAGAGTTTTTATTTGGAATGATGGAAAAGTTTTGATAATGGATGGTGATGATGGCATCACAACATAGTGAATGTAATAACAGCACTGAATTATGTATTTGAATGTGGTTAAAAGGGGAGATTTTAATTTGCGTATGAGTTATTAAAATAAAAAATGTAAAAATATCCATGGAACTGCACAGTACAGTTAGCCCTAAGTTAAATTATGGACTATAGTTAATAGTACAATTATAAAATGTGCTTTCATTAATTGTAGTGATTATGTACACTAAAGCAAGGTATTTATCATAGCTGGTATATGCTTGTATTTTCATTCTGCATCATTTTTCTGTAAACCCACAACTTCTCTAATAAAGAAATAGAGTGAATTAATAGCCTAAATTCAGTATCTTCCTGAATGACATCAGTGTTAGGCAGAACTGACCAGAATCATGTTTTTCTAATGCATGAAGAAGATTCTCTAAAAAAACTTGAAGCAACATCTGTGTTATAGCAGAAAGGCTCCCTGCAGAAATTCAAGAGACTTAATTGTTGTTGTGAACACTGCTATTTAGCAGTTTTAGTGCCTATTAATTTCGACTGTAATGTCTATTAAACTCTGCAAATACTCTAACAACTATTTTGTTCTGGGTTAAGAATTCTCATCTGTAAAATGAGTAAGTTGATCTACATTATCTCTACAGTCTTAACTTAAAAAGTTTGTGGTTCTATACAAAGATTTCCTTATCCATTTTCAAGAGGAAATTTGAATAAATATCATAACGAAAATATAATCATTTAGCAATGGACTTATATGCTTTGGGATATGCTTAGCATCTACTTCTTTGCCTCCATATTGTTGTATACTGCATTTCCACAAATCATCAAATAAAATGAATATGGTAAAAGAAAGTAAAGGGACAGTTCTAACTTCCTCTTAGTAGGCACAATTAGGAATTTGTGTGATTTACTTGAAAGCAATATAAGCAATAGCAAGCTTATTCTCTGCCTTCTAACAATCCATTATTTTTTAAACATCAAAGTAAAATCATTTGTTTAATTGATAATTTGAAATAATTAAATGTTTGGTAGTTATTAATGATTTCCATAATCTCATACTGGGCTCAAATTCTGAACTATCTTATTTGGTCAGACACCTCAATAACTTTCCCTTGAGTGAAAGAAGAATGGAGTTTGATTTGTCTAGTCGCCTCAAACTGCAGCCATTCCAAGACTAAAAGAAGCAAATAAAAACAATGACTTTTTCCTCTTAGGTTTGACAAGGACAAGTAAAAATGGCATAAAGAGATTGTCTTTGTAGTAAATGTCTAACTCCTTCCAAGATTCCTTCAGTATGTCCCAAGTAATCCACAACACCTAGAAATGATTGGATGTAATCAATGAAACTTGGATATTTTTGTTGATGGAGTAGAATAGACCACATCCTCTGTTAACGAATTAAGCTTGCTTATAGGTATGAATGTTTCAAGCTGATTTACAAGCATTTTGAGATTGATTTTGATGGAGTTATTTAGCCTTATTTCTATCAACTTGTTCAGTCAAAGCAATCTGTTATTTTTAAGTAGTGACATAAATGATATTTTTTTATAAGATTCATATTTTAAACACAATATTTAAGGGGGATAAAATATGATCAAAATTTTACATGCCCTGTATTACAAAGAAAACATCAGCAGTGCCAATATCTTGGAAATTAAATCTCATCATTTTCAAAGTGTCTTAAAGTATAACATACATATGATTATAATAAGGAGAGACATTTCAAAGAATGGGATCCCCTTATTAACCTTTATTTCAAGCAGTAAGTTCAAGAAATCCTTTAGTGCAATGTGAATATCATTAAGTTTCAAGACTATTTTCAGAACACAAAGTAAATCTAGATATACTGTGTAGTTTCAGCATTTTTTTGTTGTTGTTTTGTATCTATCACTTAACTGTAGATGTTTCAACGATGTAGAAACATAACCCATATATATATATGAAAATAAAGCTTTGTGCTTATTTAATATAAATTATCTATTTTTAAAAAACGACTACAGAAAACATGATGGAAATGTAAAAAGAACATATTTGCAGACATTGGAAGTTCTGAGTTTGTTATTTATCTCTTTATGACCGTGAAAAGTTACGTAACCTATCTTGGGCTTTGATAACTTCCCTCTAAAATGAAAATCATAACATTCTTAACCAGGGTTATTTTGGAAGTTTGTTTCATATAATGCACATAACAAATCACCTTGCACAGAGTAGGCCCTAAGCAAACAATAACTTCTAATATTTTGCCATGTGATAAAATACTTTCCTGCAGATATAATTTAAGAAAAACATTTATTTAGATTAGTATCAACAAAAAATCTAACTAAATAATAAATGATATTTTTCTCTTTCATCACTGATCGAGGTATATTTGATAGTTAATCTCTCAGACTCCTTATGCCATCACTACTAATAGAAGTTAGGGTGTTCAGGCTCAAAATTTGGACTGGACAAGAAGCCTAGTCCTTGTTATGACAGGTTCTAAAAATGTGTTTTCAGCCATATTAGATGTACAAGCTTATAAAAATTAATACTGATCTCCAGATTCTTTAGAAGCACAGATGACAATATTCATAAAATCATATACACAGTAAGGTGGTAGGAACAGATGAAGTGCTGAGAAATTTAACTTTTGAACAACTCTCTCACCTTATCAATAGAGTATTTAATGCTCATTTAGCAAATGTACAAAAATCCTATCATTGTGTCAAGTTCTTTTACTTTCATGATCTCATTTAATTTTGAAAATCCCTAGAAAGTAGATTCAATTATTATTTTTTATTACTGCTAAGGAAAGTGAGGATTAGAGAGGTTACACAAATTGCTCATATTAAAACAACTGGTAAACAGCTCTGTCAGGACTGAAATTTCAGAGTAGTTGATGCCAAAGTCTACCTAGCAATTACATCTTGTTACCTACAATATCCACTTGATATATTTCACCATACTTTTAGAATTTCCAATGTCCAGCCACTAGGAATTAACTAATAATTAATTAATTCATCTTTAACCCATAGTGCTTAAAATAGCAAGGATACATCTTTTAAAAAAAAAGTTTTTTTTTTCAGTTTTGTTTTCCTTTGTCTGCCTTGTCTGCTGCCCCTAGGACTTTCTTGGAACATTTAACTACTTAGCAGCAACTCACTTGATGCTTTATGAGTATCCAGTATATCATCAGTACTATGTTTCAGGTTCAGATAGAAAACCTTGCTTTTGCAAGAGAGAAGGTCAAGTACTTGCCAGTACAATACGGTTCGTTACACTGGTTTTTGTCAGTTTTGTGAGGACAGGTGTGATGGCAGGCACTCTACAAGCATCAGAAATAGCCTTCTATTTGTTTTGAGGAATAAAAGAGAGTGCTTCTGGAAATGAAGTTAGAGAGAGGGAACTAATGACTTGGTATTTGCAGACACTAAAGCAAACAGATGGACAACTTAAAAAGCAGGCAGTTCCTAAATGCAGAATCGTAGGATTCAGCCAACAAATATCTTTAGATGTTCTAAACTTCTTGAAAATACTTAGTAGATCATAGCCCAAGGTAGAAAATGCATAAGAACCTTTTAATCTGAAACAAACAAAAAAATGATGAAATAGAAGGCAGCCAGTAGGGTCAGCACATAAATGGCTAATTGTATCAAAAGGCTGTGAATTGGCAAATGCAGTCTCTAACATTTACTTGGGGACAAATCTACTGCTAAAGCAATGCTGTAAAAAGTAACTGACTTTTACCAACTTACTTTTAGAGAGAGTGTTAAGACACGTGCTAAAGTTGACAAAAACAAAACACTTATTACTTATGGATATAAAACAAAGTTTCATTTAATAAAAACAGGTACCTAAAGAATGAAAACCAGAGGGAAGTAAAGCAAAGTTTGTCTCTTGTAAATGTAAGTCTTGGATCAGATACTTTACAATCAGTGTCCTACAGAACTCCGACTCCAGGTTTTTAAGAGACTTCAATGAGCTTTCAAACTGGTCCCATAAGCCCTCATGAAATAGATTATATACATTGTATTTATTGGTTGGCTTTCATGGGAATCTGTATTTTGGGGGTATATCTTTCCCTAACTTGGCAAATGCTGTGATATAGTTACAAGATCTTGCTCTGTAAAATTAGTCACGTCAAGATGACATACTGATTCTGATAATGAACAGCTGACCAACTATTTCAGCCTTAGTTCCAAATTCTGCAAAAAAAGAATAATACAGACCATCTTTCCTGGTTACATGGCCATTGAATAAAATTACATAGCGAACATTAAATAGTGTTGCACGGTAGTCAATCAACACTTGGCAGTTTCATTGTACATGTGAATATGGGTTAGTGCAGAGAAGTCAAGTTGTAAAGTAGTAAAGGGTACAGGTGTTCGCAACTCTTTTCCAAAAAATAGACTTTATGGGCCTAATAAATTCTTAAAACTACTGACCTGAAACTTGGCTACATTTCATTCAAAAGTCAAAGAGTTTTGAAGAAAGAAGAAGGAAGCATGTGATCGAAACATGGAAGGCTGTTAAGGACGGTGCCAGAATGAGAAAATTAGGCCCTCAGAATGAAAATGTCAGCAAAACTTTCTCACAGTTGACAAGTACAAATCATAATATGTTTGGCAAAAAAGATCATTTGGCTCTTTCAGAAAACACGTTATGGTTCTTTAGAAATCCACAACATGAGTTTAAGAACTGCCAAATTAAAATATCAATAAATGGACACTAAAGACAAACTAGGGGCTTAATTTCAGGTTCAAAGACCAGAAAACTCTTTCTTTTAAATAGGAAGGAATTCTTCCCACTCCAGTATTCCTTCTTTGTCCTCCTGGCCACCCTAATTCCTATCTAAGGTTTAAATATATGTGAAGATAAAAATGAAAGAATAAAGTCTTAAAAAAAATCGATCATATTTATACTAGAAAATAGTACTATGGGTATCTGCTCAGGCTTTCTTTTCCCTTGCTTCAGGCTAAACTTCTGTTGAATGGGAAAAAGTGAGGTCTAGTCTAGAAGAACTTTTTCAGTCATATCTAAAGAGGTTCCAGACTTGGACAATCTCAAATCATAAAACAAGCAGTGTGTTTACCACCCAACGAAAAAGAGAGAAAATATAGAGGTAAACAATATATGGATGTGTACATAAACAGCTATATTTAGAGATTGATTAGAAGGAAAAAAAGATAGCCTACAATGTATCCCATAAGGATGATCTCACAGTATGATAGGAAAATTACAATGCCACAGTAGGGGGTGCAAGGGGAGTTCAGTAGTGGAATTCTCACCTGCCATGCAGGAGACCCAGATTCAATTCCCTGCTCCTGCACTCCCGCCCCCCCCCAAAAAAAAAACATTGTTTAGCAAACAAACAAAGAAAAATTCAACAAATGGTGATGCATTAAAAGGATACTCACGTGGAAAAAGAATGAAATTTGACCCCCCAGCATACAGCGTACAAAAAAAAAAAATAATGCCACAATAAAGCAGAAGCATTTACAAAGCTGAGAAACCAGATTCCTTGCCTATGGTAGAAACATAACAGAAATAATAAAATTTGAGCCTAAATGCTCTTCATAAACGCACATTAAATAACAGTTTAGTTTCTCCAATTTAGAGGTGATCAACTAGCTAACAAAAATTTTTATCAGCATATTAAATGTACTATGTGAACACAGGAAAGTGACTGCTCAGAAATTTAAATTAAAAATGAATAATATTTGTGCAGAATTTCTAACATCATTCCTGAAAACTGCTAAAATTGCCAACAGTCATTCAAAGGTACATTTGCTGTTTCCTAGGGCTTTTGCTTCTAACTATCCCACATAATTCTCTTGGTGCTTAAATTTCATTTTCATTGAATTCTCTATTATGACAGGTCATGAAACAAATCATTTCAATATTTAATATCTAGCAATTAATTAAAAGTAGAAATTTAGATACATTCAAAATGAGCAACTCCATGGAATTTCAGATTTTTTCAGTTCCGTTTGAAACTCAGCATTGGGTAGAAAACATAAGAAGATAGAATGAATCAGAAGCGAAATTAAAACTAGAATTCAGGTTTTGCTAACTTTTCATCATTCGTTTGAACAGAATACACAGTCAATGAAAATTCATTCTTCAAGTAGGTGGGGTAAAAATGAATCAACTAAGTTTATTATAAAATCAACTGTAGGGGCACTCTACTTCTTGACTAATCAAGGTTCTCTCATGTTGTTCTGTTCTAATTTCTGGAGAAGAATTAAAAAAAAAAGAAGAAAATCACTCCAGAGATTAACAACGTTCATAAAATGAAAAACACTGGATTTTCAACAACAGGATACAATGATATTTGTCAAATGGTTCTGTAGATTGCACATAGGCTGAAACCTGATTGTCCTTCTAGCAAACTTCTTCTTTCAGATTGGATAGAGAACTGAAATGCACATATAATTGGAAGCTCTTATGTCACCTTGTTTCCCCAAATTTCCTCTGGTATGAAGAACATCATTTATAAACAGTTAAAGTGAAATTATGTTTAATTTGTTCCAGTCATCCCCAGTGACTGAATAAGTGGAACTTATCTTGATTCTAGTCAAGATAAGTTCAAGATTTAATTAAATTGCTAACCAAGAGGTACAAGTAGACAAAAAATACTGGAGGTTGACTGCCCTACCAAGTCCCCTTTAATCTTGCTCACCACCACGTGTCCAGTGACAAGTCTGATGCCTGGCACATAGAAGGTGCTCAATAAAAAAAAAAATCAGTCCAGAGAATGAATGGACTATGTCCTTCTCTACATATGCACATCTTTACTGGTTGGATTTCATAAATGAATAAACAACATAGTAAATTATTGTTTTTACCTTCTTTCTCTCTGATGTTAACACACACACACACCACAGAAGAAGAAAGACACTATGATGATTTTTCTCTTATCTCCAAGTTTTTCCAATGCATTCAAATTAATGCCAGATTCTATATATGCCCTTGCCAAATACTCCATCTTCTGACCTCAGTGGTCATCCCTACCCATTTCAAGAACAGCTACCCATAACTTCTTCATGGGCTCTTTATCTTTTGAGTTAAAAAGGATCATAGAGCTCATTTAAGGAATCCCTTAAGAAATGGTGGCTCAGAGGCACTGAGTGATTTTTTCAGGTTTATACAGCTATTCAACAGTAAATTGGGAAAAAAAATTTGTCTTAATATATGCAATCTAAAACTAATTCACTGAAATAATGTTGCTATAATAATCAGCATTCTTCAATTATATCAACATAATAATATATTAATGATGTTAAATCATTTAATATATCATGCAAAATATACATAATAAAAATAGACATTATTCTAATAAATGTTGCTATATAATATATATATTATATAATATTACTATTATAGTTTTATTTATGGTTTCTCTCCTTTGTTCTAAGCACTATAATTTCATAGATTATTTCATTGACTCCTCACAGAAACATCAGATATGAAGTTATTGATGTCCAGAGATATTAAATGATTAATCTGAAGGTCAGTTAATAAGGAGTTAAGAGAGCCTCCAAACTTAAATGTTTGTACTCTCTAACTACATCACAATGACTCATCCCACTGTAATAAATAAAACAAAATATTTTCTGATCTCCATTTTCACCTGCATTTTCATCTAATGCCTCCCATTTTTCATGATTTTCAAAATTACTTGCTTGAGATTTAGACATTGCCACAAGTAGTTTTACATTTCCTTCTGTAGTATTTTTTGTTTTATTCATGCTTACAAACTGAAAATTTTCTTAGCTGATCTGATTCCAGGGGCTTCAAAAAATCTACCACATAATGATTAACTTTTAGTATAAAACTATAGGACCCTTAAAGACCCTTCCAGATTTTCAGGACTCATAACAGAAAATTCTCACAGTGAATATCATGGAAGCTATGGAATAATTTGTGACATAGTATGTCCCACTGATGATAAATAGTGTTGATAAATAAAGATAAATATATGCACATTTTTCTTGTTTAAAGGAGCATTAAGATCTATTTCTAACATAAAAATTTAAAAATAAAAACTCAGGCCATATGCACAACAGTAATATTCAACTAGAAATGGTATTATTTCTTATCTATGCATTTCAAAAAAATTCAATATCCATTCCCTATTTGAATAGGTAGTGCTCCGTGGAAAATGAGAGTGAATGCAAATCTGCTGAGATGACTCGACAACCACCTGTCACCAGCATTTGCAGACATAAATTCAGACCCACACTAAAAACAGCCTAAACATCAACAGCCCATTCGAACTCTATTTTATGGAGTTCATTAATTATTTCACATGCTTATAATTTGTTTACTAAACATAGCAACAAATTCAAAATAGTATATCATATACACAAGATAGGGATTTCCTGTTGACCCTTTGTATTAGTTAGGGCTCTCTAGAGAAACAGGAACAGGAAATATCTGTAAATGTAAAATTTATAAAAGTGTCTCATGTAACTGTAGGAACATACAGTCCAAAATCCACAGGGCAGGCTGTGAAGCTGATGACTTCGATGGAGGGTCTGGACAAACTCCACAGAAGAGGCTCGCTGGCCAAAGCAGGAAGAGAGCCTGTCTCTTCTGAATCCTCCTTAAGAGGTTTCCTGGGATTAGATTAAGCATCATTCATTGCAGAAGACACTCCCCTTGACTGATTACAAATGGAATTAGCTGTGGATGCAGCCAACATGATCATGATTTAATTCTATGAAATGTCCTCATAGCAAAAAACAGGCCAGAACTTGCCCAACCAGACAAACAGTTACCACCACCTGGCCAAGCTAACACATGAACCTAACCATGACAACCCTTTAATTGATTTTTTTTTCCTTTCACATGACATTTGGAAGTAACTGTTTTAGCAAATTAAATGTCCACATATATTCCACTGGTCTATTAACAATAACAAAAAAAATAGGTATAGCAAATTGTTTTCAGGTTAATGCAGTCTATATGTTGCTATTATAAATTATTTTTTAAGGAAATTAACAAGTGATAACATGGGGTGGGGTATATTCAAGAATAAAAATAAACTCACAGAGTCAAGGATCTCACTGCTTTGAAGATCATTTTTTCTCAAGCCCAGGTTTGCACAAATGTAAAACATTGTAATTAGGGGTGAAAGGGGGAAAAGTCTGAAACGAACTAAATTTGATTTGTTTTTACATGGGAAATATTCTCTATTAATTTGACCACACTGAGAATATGGAAACAGTGAATAATATCAAACTAATCCACAAAACAAACAACCTGCACTAAAATCAATAATAATGGTTTTAACAATTATAACATAGTTAAGAATCAGTCTCAGCATGAATTAATCAGTCATACAATAAATTGACATGCCATCAATGCCTTTTTCAAAGAAGATTACATCAATATAAATTAGAAAATGGTCGCCAGGTTTTCTTCATCATGGTCAAAATGCTTTTGATGAATACAGTTCTTCGGTGTGTATTTGTGTGTAGATGTTTCTGGCCAAATGAAAGGACCTATTGGAATAGCCTCAGACATTCCATTCAAAGTTCTCATTTTAATGGTATCTTAATTTTTATTGGAACTAGAAATGTTGATGTGTGGGAGAAATTTGCCAAAAAAATCTGAACTTGAAATGTAAAAATGAAGTTCCACAATTTCAAGCCACAAATCATACTGGCTAGCACAACTTCCTGAATAATTCCATATCCAATGGTTAATCTATTGCTTCCTAAATGTTTGGATTATCAAACATCTTAAAGGAATGAAGTTAAAAAGCATGAACACTGGTTAAGGACAAATTTTTACATGATATAAACTTTTATTTATTTTTTGTTATTAATGGGACTATTATAAGCAATGCACTGATTTCTTTTCCTTCTTTCTTCTTTTTTTTTTTTTTTGCCATGGGCAGGCACCAGGAATCAAGCCTGGGTCTCCGGCATGGCAGGCGAGAACTCTGCCTGCTGAGCCACCATGGCGCACCCCAATCTACGGATTTTGAACAAAGCAAAATATGGCATTTGCCTTTGATAGCCAGATACTACTAGGAATTGACAAAATAGGCTTCAAGAAATTTAAACTCTTTTTCCTAATGGTCAATTAAAGAATAAACTTAATTTCTTCCATTCATTTTTATAAACATGCAATGTAGTCCCAAATTCCCAAATAGTATTTGAAGTTTGATGACATGAAACCAAATGTCTTCTTTAATAAATATAAAATTACCATCATTTTCTAAATACAGCTCTGAAAATAGAGAGTAATGAATAGTACTTTGTTACACTAGATGTCAAAATGTATTAGTTTTTGACTAATGAAAACACTACAGATCTGGCACATGAATAGATGAACATCAGTGGAAAAGAACAGACAATCTAGAAATAAGCACAAGCCTCCAAGATGATTTAGCATATGAAGTAATACACCTTTTAAATCAGTTAAGAAAAAGCAGTGGATAAAATAATTTTTAATAAAGTAATCAAGAAATGACTCTGGGATAATTGTGTAGCCATTTAAAAGAGGAGTAATGCTAAAGCAGGATCATATACTAAAGCAAATTCAAGATAAAATTTAAAACCAACATGTAAATTTAAATGGAAATCACGTAAATTCTGTAAAGAAAAAAGGGCTTTTTAAGACAAAATTCACAAAGATAAACTGTAAAGCATATTTTTGATGTATATGACTGACAAATGGTTAATTATCATACACAGAATTTTCCATAAAATTGAACAATACAAAGAAAAATGAGGAAAATATTAGAACAAGAAATTTTTTAAAAGATATAAAAATGGCCAGTAACTTTAAAAAGTTGTTCTCCCCTCAGTGATAATAAAAATGAAAGAAGAATTAACACAATGAGCGTTTTGGGTTACATGGTTTGCTTTTGTTTGTAAGTTGTGCAAGGATATTGATAATCATAATAGCTTTCTACTACTGTACAAGAATTTATCACAAATATAAAAGGCTTAAAACAACACCTATTTATTATTTCGCAGTTTCTATAGGTCAGAGGTACAGGTGCAGCTCAGCTGAGATTGCTTAGGATCTCACACATGAAGTGGCAGCCAGTCAGTGTCAACTTTGGAGACTCTGGGGAAAGGTCTGCTTTCAAGCAACTTTAGGTGGTTGCTAGATACCAGTTCCTTGCAGTTGTTTGACTGAAATCCCTGTATTTTTTTTATTTGTTTTGTTTTGTTCTGTTTTGCAAGAGGTTGGCTCTCAGCAGTTACAGGACCCCACATTCTTCTTCTTCATCTTCAAATTCAGCAGTAAAGAATCTTCTTTATCTTGATTTCTCCCATGCTTAAGGAAGGCTGTCCATTTTAAGGGCTCACCTCATTAGGTCTCACTCACTGAGGATAGTCTTTTTGAAAGTCAGCTGTGCATATAATGTAACCAACTGAATCACAGGATCAATAGCCTATCATATCCATCCTATACTCAAGGAGATGGGTTTCTAAAAGGGTGTAGATCCATAAGTCTTAGAATTATGCCTACAGCAGCAATACTCAAAAGTGAAAGTATCAGGGAATAAATTGTCACACATATAATAAATGATACATTCAGGTCATAGGAAACCCAGCCTGACAAGATGACTTAATTTGTTAATCGTCCATTTTCTTGAACTTCACTTTCAAGAAATTTAATGCTGTGGAGATAAATGGATAAAAATGCAAAGGTATTTCTAAAAGGAAATATCATTTCTAAAAAAAAAACTATGAGGACAATCATGTCTGTATTATATGTAATAGTTAGAAACACTATAGGTGGTAATGAAAATTAGATTGGATATATAGATATAGATATAGATATTGTTTTCTTTTTTGCATGGGCAAAATTTTGTACTGGAAATTGAACCTGTGTCTCTGGCATGGCAGGCAAGAACTCCGCCACTGAGCCATCAATGCCTTCCCAAACAAAGTTGCATATTTTTAAAATAGATTTTTTCCATTTTTATTATGATTTTGGATATGAAATGATGTTCATGTCATATTATCAAATGTATGGTTTCATTCCATTTATATAAAGATATAGTTAGATAAGTACATTGGTATAATAGGCATATTCATTAGGGTTTGTTTGAAAAAAGTGATTAATAGTTTCATATTACTATGTGGGTTGCAGATTATTTTTTATGTCTTTTAATTTTATAAAATGTATTATTTTTTAATTAAGAAATTCACTGTCATTTTAAAACACAGTTATGTCTCTTATGCTCTCCTCAGAAGTAGTCACATCATGTGTAGAAGTATCTTTTACTGTTCAAGTTTCATCCCAAAGCATCTAGCATTATTGCAAAATATGAGACATAGTGGTACTTTCTGCATTTCTGTCTTTCTCTCTTTTTTTTTCCTTCTGTTTAAGTGGCAGAGCTAGTTCGACCCCAAAGCTCATGCTCTTTCTACTACAGGATGTTCGCTGCACCTTAGACATGAGTAGTTTTCAGAGGAGAGTTCCTTTAAAGTGATGTTAGACAATTTATGACCAAACAGTACCAGGCTCTAAATATCAGACTGTGTCATACCTGAATAAATAGAGTTAACAGAATCATTTGAGGAAGAATCTTCAGATTTATGTTACAAAAAAAAAAAATCTGAGAGGGTTGCAGCAAATGAATGGTGGACAGAGAAAGAACAGAGCTCTTAGCCCTGTAATGAGGTTATTAACAGAATAAATTGGAAGGGAAGAGAGGTTTTGGAAAGTACTGTTAAAGGATAACTTGATGGCTTTAGTCTATAAGGGGTGTGGTGGGGGCAATTAATTCAGGACTGTAATAATCTTAGAGTAATCTATGATTAGTTTATATGAGTGAGGGAATTAAGACTGATCAGAGTTGACAGATCAATTCCACTTTGGAGACAACAGAGTAAAAATGTCAACAGGCAGCTAGAAAAGAACAAGTTGGGGAAAATAAAAAAGATTTTAAGGCTGGAGAGAGAAAGGTGAGCTTAATTGGCACAAAAGTCATTCATTCATTCATTTGTTAAATAGGGATCAAAGCTTTACAAGGCCACCTGGGTGCCAGGAGACAATGGTGAACAAGTATCTGGTCTCTCAGAATTTATGCTCCAGTGCGGATCCAGTCCAGGGAAGAAGCATTGCCGGTACAGTGCAGTTCAGAGTACGACTAGGGCGGGGAAGTACAGAGTGATCTGCGCACACAGAGACAGAACCCGCCCTGGAGATGACAGATGTCCTGCAGCAGGGCAAGTTACAAGTTAACCAATCCAGGAATTAAAATAACACTGTATCAGGCAAAAGAAAGAACACGTGTGAGGCTTTGCCGATGAAGAAATGAGACACGGTGTTTCGCATGACATTTGAGGCAGAGACAGGAGCATGCGCAGAAGTGCATGTTTCGGTCGCACGAGGGCGTGCGCGGTGGTGGGTGGCGTTCCTGTCAGCTGCGCTGCACAGCCTGCTGGACGGCTTGTTAGCGCTCACCCGGGTGGCCATGCTTTCGCAGCCGATCTCAGCTCCAGTGTCGGAGCCCATGGGGCTGTCTTCACATTTCTGTCTCTGAAAGAGTCGCTGAGCACCTGCATCCCACCCATCCTCTGCCTGATGCTGCTGGATAGCTGCCACTCCTTAGCCCAGACTGAGAAAGTGGCCAGGCTCACTAGGAAGAAGACTTCAAGTACTTTCAAGTAATCCTGGGGATAGAGGGTCTCTGCTTCTTTGCGCCATGCAGCTGTCACAGCCAGGACATGGTGGAACCGAGATTCACCCACCTCCTTGCCCATATAGCCAGGACCTTGTGTTTCAACAGACATCCTGCCTCCCTGGCCTTGCATTCTCTCTTTCTCTCTATTATTATTATTATGGTTCGTTATTAAGGAATATGTGTTACACATATTAGCATTCCTCACATCATGTGTGCAAACAGAAAAAAAAGCCAAAAGAAATTTAAATTACCTAAAACTCTAATGCCCCCAAGTAACCAGTTTTAATTGCTTGGTGGTAACTGTATCTTGCCACTTTTTTCAATGTCGCTATTCAGATAATTTTTCAATGAAAAAAAAGGCATATTTGCCTACATCATGGTGGAACAGGTACATTGATTCAAACTTACCCATGCCTTCAGTGTTCAGAGCAAATCACTAATTCTCCCTGAGATGGGCTTTGGTAAAAATGTCACATACTGTCTGTCCCATTCTGCAACTCTCAAAAACTTACCAAGCACTTTTTTTGAACTGTTTACTTCTCTTTGACTAATCAGCTATCTCTGCATCAAGCAGTTTAGAAAGCCAGCTGCTTCAATAACCTGAAGCTCATTGCTCTGTGCCACTCAGGATTTTACACTGCACGCAAACTCACATGGGCTTTCTAGTCCATTTTTACTTCAGTGTATCTGTTCTTTTCTGCCAGGGACTGACATTTTCAAACTGTCAATTTCATAGGTACAGCCTGCCGCTGTGCTTCTTTAATAAAAGACCATAACCTATTCTTCAATGTCAGCCAGTATCTTAAACTGCACACGGGGCGTTTTACTATCTTTATCCCTCTTTGCCTTTTATTGATTTAGGAACCATCATTTTCAAAGTGCCACATGCCGAAGTGGAAAGTTCTTTGCTGACTCTTCCCAACTGCCCCCATTCACTTCCTCTCCCCTATGTCAATCTAGAGTGTGAGAAAAGAAATGTGGGCCTTTTGTTTGTTTGTTTGTTTGAAATATTTTGAGTACTCAATGTCAGGTTAATTTCTCAATGCTAAGAACACAAACCTAAATCATAGGGATTTTCTTTCATGCAAGGTATACTGTTGATCTCTATCAGCCATTCCACTCATAGGGCTCTTGATTCTCTAAGGAAAAATTATTACTTTTCATATTTTGTGCAGTTCCTTAGCAGGAAGGTCAAGGGCAGCATATCACTATTGCTATTATGTAAAGCTGTCTTTTATGTTCAACGGCTCACTACTGTTTTTATCATTAACCATGTTTCAGACATAGGCAAAAAGCATGAAGTTTTGTGATACACCATCTGTGCTAGGCAGGGAAATGCGTTATTTAACTTAATGACTAAACATGTTGGATTTTAGCACATGGTAGAGAAAAAAATATATCCCTTGAGTAAAGTGTTTGAGATATAATTTGCAAACTATAAAATAAAATAAAGTCAGTATTGTCAGAGCTGAACTCTGCATGATAGGCCAGTCCTGGTGCATTATTTATACCTGGGATCCACAAATTATGACCTGTGGGTCAAAGGCTCAAAACTGGCCTACTCTGGTTTCTGTGTCACTTGCAAGTTAACATTGGTTTTTACAGTTTTAAAGGATTCTAAAAAGTTTTTTTTAATGAATTAATTTTTTTTTTTAATATATGGGCAGACACTGGGAAATGAACCTGGGTCTCCAGCATGGCAGGCGAGAACTCTGCCACTGAGCCACCATGGCCCTCCCTAAAATGTTTTTTAAAAAGAATATGTGACAGATACTGTGTGTGGCCCACAAAGACAAAAATATTTACTAACTTGCTGTTTAGAGAAAAAGGTTTTTGATCCCTGATTTAGATTATCATGACAAGAGAAATAAATGTTTTGAATATAGTAATAAGAAATAAAAGAAAAACAGTTTCCTTCTGAGAAATGTCCTCTTTGGGATGGAACCTAGTAGTTAGGAGTTTGCATACATAGTATACTGGATGCATCTCTTTTTTTTTTTTTTTTGCTGCATGGTCCGGGAATCGAACCCAGGTCTCCCGCATGGAAGGCAAGCATTCTACCACTGAATCACCCGTGCACCCTGGACACATCTTTTTTAGACTCTGAAAGACTTGGTTCAAATCCTATCTCTGATGTTCAGTGTTTATTTTTCTTGGGTAATATCACTTTGGAGCACTAGTATCTGTGATGATTAAATGCAACGACATATACAAATGACATATACAAACAAACCAGCTCACCACCTGGCCCATGAAAAGCCACAACAAATCAGCCCTGCCATTCCTCCATATCTATTCTGTCTGTATCCTTAAAAATGCTGGATTATATCAGAGTAGAGTAGAGAACAGGCATCTATATCTATCTATCTTAAAGTTCCGACTTTAAAAAACAAGACTTAAACATGTAATTTGTAAGAAAGATCATTTTTCCTATTCTTTATTGTCTGCAAAATGCTAGCAAAGCATAAACAAACAATAGGCACACTAAACTTCCAGCAAAAGCTACAGCTTATAAAAGGCACTGAGAATAAAAGGTTTAAAATAAATAGCTTCTTGGGAATTGCTCTCTCTTTAACAAGGGGAACTTGAGAGTGGTGTGCTGTGAAGTGCCAGTTTAACCAGATCTTTGAGATAATACAGAAAATTTCAGTTCTAATTCAGGCTTCTCCTCAAGATGAATAAGATTAGTGTATTGATAATGAAAACAGCTGCTTGGCAGCATTTCTTGCTTTTAAGGCAGGAAATGAAGCCTGAAGGACAGAGGATATGTCTAGTTCTATAGAGGAGGATAAAAAAAATACAGATTTTCTGACAGAAATAACTTAAAAGGTCAAGCAAATAGAGGAAAACCACCTGAATTTCTCCAAAACCAAATAAAATACATCTTGCCCTCTACATTTTTTTCATAGAATAGAAGAGTAAGAGCCTTCCTATTATTTAACCCTGTCCAGAATATTCTAAAAACTAATTAAAAGCCACCTTGGGAAAGCATTGTTCTGAGAGGATGGTCCTGAACTGCAAAGTTGTCTCTGCCACTTATGAACCACATGATCTTGGCTAAGTTGTGGAGTGAGTATCTCATAACTCCCCTTCCAGACTGAATAATTATAATAACTAGCAATAATGCAGCATTTGAAGGCTTCTCTAAATTACTGCATTCATCCTCTCACTAATTCTGAGAGCCAGATATCAAAATTCCCATTTTACATATCAGGAAACTGGTATAAGGGGATCAGAACTCATTGTACATGAGGTAGCCATTAGAAGGGATCTGGTACTCACAATGTGTCCTCTGACTCCAAATCCAAGTGATTATCCTCTCAAAATGCTATGCTTCTAAGATGACACTGGCAAAAATAGCAAAGAAAACAAAGCAGAACAAAGCAGAATCTGGCACAAGATGATCTTTAAAGAAAAGAAATCACTCTCAATTATATATTTTAGGAAGTCATGGACTTATTGATTTATTATTCAAAATATTTTCCAAATGGGCGGGCAATGGTGGCGCAGTGGCAGAGTTCTCCCCTGCCATATCAGAGACCCCAGGTTCAGTTCCCAGTGCCTGCCCATGCTGAATATATATATATATAGTGTTTGTATATACAAAAAACATATACATACATACAGATGACAGTGTCTTGCTGGGTGCTCTAGTAAATATAGCAACACTGACATGTTTTGGATGATCTGCAAAGAAGTGGCCTGGGGGAAAAAATAAGCACAACACCCCAGGTTTTGATCTTGTACATTTATGAAAAGGGAAGTATTACATTTTTGTAAACATTTCAAAATACTATTCTAGACAATCATTTAAAAGGAAAAGCCAATAGTGTATTGGAGTTAGAAAATAAATAAATTGTATTTATCCTTCTGTATGAATAAAAACAGGATGCTATTCAAAAATTGAATGGTATTATAATATCAGTTCAAGAGGGATAGTTGAAATATTAAATATATCAATACAGATTTAAGGCTTCCAATGCTACAAAGAGATATTTCTCTTTATAATTTTTTAATTTTGTTTTTCAGCTTTCAAGTCTCCTATTTCCAAATAAAAATAATTCAAATAGCTATGATAAACATTGAATTTGGTGAAAATCTTGCAGTGTTTTCAGCATTTGTATCAGAAAACTCCAAATTGTCTCAAAGAAATAATGACAATATGCTATAAGACATGATATGAGATATATTTTTATTATAGGTCATTTGGCTGTTTTTCAACAAATATGATATGATGTCAAAATATCTCAGACATTGAGGTAGAGTACTCTGATTTGAAATATATTACAGCTAATAATATTTTTTTATTTATTGTAATTTTATTCATTTTATTTGGTCTTTATAGAAATTACATAGTCAAGCCTTTCATGAAAAATAACGATACACAATCTGAAAATAAACAAATTTTAGCTACTACCTGTGTTGGCTTGAAAGGATTATGTGCCCCAGAAAAGCCATGTTATTTAATCCTGATCCATCACGTGGAGTTAGCCAATTCTTTTAATCCCTATTCAGTACTATAGGTTGGAAACTTGATTAAGATCTCCGTAGAGATTTGATGCCCAATTGTGGGCATTAATCTTTGATTAGAGGGAGATGTGAGTCCACCCATTCCAGGTAGGTCTTCATTAGTTTACTAGAATTCTTTTAAAGAGGAAACATTTTGGAAAAAGCTTCAGAGCCACAAGACCCCATGCAGCCAGAGACCTTTGGAGATGAAGAAAGAAAATGCCCCTGAAGGAGCTTCCATGAAACAAGAAGCCTGGAGAGAAAGCTAGCAGACATCGCCATGTCTATCATGTGCCTTTCCAGTTGAGAGAGAAACCCTGAACTTCATCGGCCTTTCTTAAGTGAAGGTAACCTCTTGTTGGTGCTTTAATTTGGATATTTTTATAGACTTGCTTTAATTGGGATATTTTCATGGTCTTAGAACTGTAAACTTGTAATTTAATAAATTCCCCTTTTTAAAAGCCATTATATTTTTGGTATATTGCATTCTAGCACCTAGCAAACTCGAACATACCCTTACACAGATAATTTTTAGAACTGCATTTTCTCTGAGCTTCAGGCTCTCTATTGGACAGAGCTATCCTACAGGAGCTCACAGTACCTGGAACACAACATGCCAAACACTGATTTCACCAACCCTGATTTTTCTCATATATTCAAAATTTCAGCAAGTGGTACCACAATATACCCAGCAATCAAAACCAAAAACCATACATCAACTCAGATTATTCTCTTTGCATGTTTTCACAATGGCCTGTTGATCTATTTCTTAAATACTTTGAGTATCTTTTTTCTTACAAAACTATTTCACTGTATTTCCAATATCATTAATTTCCATATCATGTGATCTCAGACATTGAGGTAGAGTACTCTGATTTGAAATATATTATAGCTAATAATATTTTTTATTTATTGTAATTTTATTCATTTTATTTGGTCTTTATAGAAATTACATACTCAAGCCTTTCATGAAAAATAACGATACACAATCTGAAAATAAACAAATTTTAGCTACTACCTGTGTTGGCTTGAAAGGATTATGTGCCCCAGAAAAGATCAAGCACACATCTGTATGACCTCCAAAGTACTCCTGTATTACAGTCAGGATTCTCACGCATCAGCCACCATATAGCTCAAAGATCTCCTTCATAAAATGCAGATATGACTGTATCTATTTTGCTCCCTAATAGATTCATATCAACCACAGGATAGAAAGTGGAAGCTACATAAACTTGCATTTGAGGTCTTCCATGATCTACCCATGTCTGTATCTCCAATTTCATATTCTATATCCACTGCCCCTTAAATTCCAGCTCACATATCCCCTCACAGGGAAAATTCTGACTCCCTGTGTAATTTCTATTCAAATTATACCTAATTTTTTTTCTAATGTTTTGAATTGTAGTAATTGATGTATAAGTCTTTCTCTTCCATCAGATTCTCAGAGCCTCAAGAACTGAGAACATCTTATTCATCTAGGTACTTGCACAGATGAGCAAATTGAAAAGAAAATAGGTATATCTTCCTTAACACTCATATTAGTTCCTAAAAGTTCACTAATCTACAAACATTGACACGTGATCAACTTCACTTCTCTATGAAGATTTATGAAAACAAATATATCAAGAAATTATGCAGAGTTTATCTTCTCCATAAATATAGACTGTTAGAATAGTGTGCTTAGAGTCTGCAGATTTCAGATGTAAAACATTCCTTTATTCCTATAAATATACTATATCACAATTCATTTTATCTATTTCTACATATAATTCAAATGTGATATCTTGGATGGGGGGCGGAAATAAAATCATGAAATGCTTTTGTGTTGACTTAAGCAGGAATTGTAGCGATGCTATATGCATTTAGCTAATATTGAAAGTTACTCTTCCCTTATAGAGTTTCAATCCTCCAGTGGCCAATTGAATTTTAAAGAATTCACCCAATCTTTGATTTCATAGCATACAATTATAAACTGAGCATTTCAGGATCACACAGATGGTGTTAAACCATCTCTCTATATATATCTATCTACCTATCTAAATTTAAAAAAGAAATAGGCATGTCTATGTTTGTGATATAGATATATATGGAGAGTGAGTGAGAGATAGATTTTCTCTTTGGATGAAAATTATAGGTGACCAAAAAGACCAAAAATATCGAAATGATTCCCAACTATCTACAAAATGAAAATGAAAAATTACCTAAGCATAATGTCTTCCATTATAAATTAAAATTATAAATCAAGATTAATAATAACTGAATGGAAATTTTTTCCTTAATATCTTTGTTTTAATGCTGGAGGAAAGTAGCAATAAAAGCCATGGTAATCACAATACCTTCATATTTCAAAAAGCTAAAAGATTTAGTTTGAAAGAAACTCTGAATTTACAAATTTTGAAAAAGTTGCCATGACTATACTTTTTTGAAGCAGTCATCTGAAAAAACAATTGTATTTGCACATCAAGGAGAGTGATGCTTAATACCTATTATGTAACTTTATATTCTAGATTCTAGATTATGATATTCATGATGGCAGTTACCATAATTTGTATTTTTCATGATTAGACTGTGAGCTTTTGGAAGGGAAGAAACAAGTTTCATTCATTTTGCTTTCCCAGACCCTCACACATAAAACAACCCAAACATTTACAATTATTATGATGCAAAGGGCAAACACTGAATATATGACTAGTATTGGGAGAGAAGCTGATAAAACAAAAACCTCTTACTAACTGTATTAAGTAAGGTCAATAGTTTTCCATAAATTAAGTAACAAATATAATTTTATATAATAATTATATTATGCATTCTACTAGTAAAAGGAAAGTGAATAATACTAAACCAGTGAAATCTTCCTTGCATTCTTGCGTATTGCAACAATTACAAACTTAAATTTCACATTAGATTCATTTAAATCCATTTTAGTGATTCCTTAGGCTTAAGTAAAATATCTTGGGGTATAAATTGCCACTATGTTTTACATAGGCTTATTCTATTTAAAGTTTTGGTAACCTTTTTTCAGTTGCCTTTGTCTATCCAGGAAGTTTCTTTTTTTTTTTTTGGCATGGGCAGGCTCTGGGAATCGAACCCGGCTCTCCAGCATGGCACGCGAGAACTCTACCCCTGACCTACCTTTGCACTTCCCCAAGTAGTCCTTTTTACTATTTATTTTAAAGGTTTAGTTTTGCTATTAAAATTGTTGAAATGCTTATTTAATTGTACCACATAATTCAAGTGATGTAAATTTCTATTACCTACCATATACTATCTACCAATTTCCTTCTCTCTACTCAATTTCTGTTTTCTACTATATTTTAGTTTTATTTTAAATATTAAAACCTCATATTGGATCAAATATTTTGTATATCATTATAATTAAACACTATTTTTTACAAATATAAATATTGAATAGATTAAAGGAACTCTTATACAATAAACTAATGTAAGCACCTAAAATATAAATTACTTACAGAATTAAAATCAGCAAGATTTTTCTTTATATAGAATTTCTCTTGGTAAGAAACAATGTAATTAAAACAGTGTAAAGGCAGGCAGGACCAGATCCTAGTCCAACATTTTTATAATTATTAAGGTTCTAACTTCTGTGTACATAACACATAAAATCAGTTTTTTGTGTGTTTTGTGTGTTTTATGTGTTTTGTGTGCAAAATACATAAAATCAGTTGGCTAAACTAGACTATTTTTAAGGTCTCTCCATGTTTTAAATATCATAATTTATGAAGAAGGAACAAGATCACATTGACTCCTCAATTATGAGAGAAATAACAGAAAACTGTGGATCTGGTTTAGGAAGATGATATTTCCAAAATATTTTATAATTTAAGACACAATTATGTAAGTCATTTATCTCCCAGAAGAAATTAAAATAAGACATTTTAATTGTCCATCTAGAATGTATAATGTGATTCTGATAGCTCATGTCCCATAAAGTCTTAGTAATGTTCAAATCACAGAAAGGATTCACTGACCCTGTTCGAATTCCTCAGCCACAACAGTAAAAAATTTCAGAAGAATCTGATTTTTACTGCACCATTTCTATTTCTGAGACATTTAATTCAGCATTAAATAGTTCTGTTGGAGGGAATGGGAAAAGCAGGCGGAGGTCAAAAACTTATCAGCAATCCTTTTATTCTTTCTCAGCTGCTCATTGAAACAAGCTATTTCTCCATCTTGGTAACAATTTTCAGACCTCCTCACTTATCTTAAAGATAGACTAACACCTGCTCAGATTATCACCTTTTCTGTGTCCCTCTCATCACACGAAGGTCTCTTTCTAATATCTTTTTGTGCTTCTATATTCCATTAAGGCTATATTTTTTGACTCAGTCTCTAGAAATCATGATTTCAGACACTTTTGACAGTCCCACTCCAATCCCTTTTCTTTGTCTAAGTTACAGCTCTGGCCAGTCTCATTCCAATCCCTTTCTTTGTCTAAGTTACTGGTTTTGTCATTACTTTATAATTGACATCCTGATCCCAAGGGAGGCAGAGCCCACAGGGCTGCTTTCTGAGCTGAATGCAGGCTCTCTTCAGCAATAGATTCTATGTTATAAACAGAGAGTAACAAGAACATTTAAAGCAAATTAGAATTTTTTTTTTCTTTTAACAAAAAAAGTACTTTTCTTTCAAGGAAAAAAAAATCACCATTCCTAGTGAAACAAGCTACTTGGATCTTTATGTTTATCTTATATTAAAGAAGGTTTTCTGGAGGTAAGACATAAATAATGGAAGCTAAGGATATTACTAAATTCATATGATTATAGATATATATATATAATAATTGTGATAAGTATTATTTCTAATGATAAAAAATCTGATATTTAATGAAGGGAAAAAAGGAAGCCAATACAAGATTGCACCCATAAATCACAATTTACTTTCAAAGACCAATATATTGCATTTTGAGTTAAAAAGCTGGATAGACAAAAGTATGAAAATTTCATGACCCCCATGTCTTCAATTAAAATTAAACTGCTTTATTTAAAAACCTGGCTTTTGTGCCTATGACAGATAAAATGCAAAATAGGGCATGAAAAATTGAAATCATCTTTTTTCAATCCTAGACTTAAATGATGAAAAGAAAATTAAATACAGAGCTTATAGTTTAAAGAGTGGGTTTTTAAAGTAAAATAAGGAAAATTAGGTTTCCAGTAATTGATTCCTTTAATTAATACAGCTGGCAAGAAGGATTATTTTTAATATAAATCCAATGATATATTTTTACTCCAAAATGAAGTACAAGTAAGTGTTAGAAATACTCTACCCAACGTCAAGTGAATGTTCAATCATTCTCTGAATTCAGGCTATAAAAATAAATCAAACTTTGTGTAAATGTCAAACATGTTTGTGTGGTCAGTGGAAAGCTTAATATGTACTTTTAGAAACCAACAGTCAAGTTTTATTTTTTTCCTTACCTTTTATCTGGAGTCACTGCTTCCCTAATTTTAAGAGAGAGATTATAATAAAAACAATAAATTGCATTCATGGTTGGGGATGGAAAGCACATCTTACCCTGGCAGAGTGGAGTGAGAGAATCCCACTGGTACATGCCAACTGGGTTCCGTCTGCAAGTTGCATTGCTGTGGCCAATCATTCTATATCCAGGCTTACAAAAATAATGTACTTTACTTCCAACTGTTCCTGCAGTCCTATTTAAAATACCACCATTCTTCAGAGTGTGAGTCAAACTGCAGTAAGGTGCTATAGGCATAAACACATAAACAAACAAACAAGCAAGCTGATATTTCCCTTGGTACGAGTGATATAAATAAAATATCCTTATTTTTTAAAGGTCAGAGATGAGCACCTATATTATTCTAAAAACCATCCAAAAAAAAATCTAAAGCCAAGAATCAAATATTTTATTTTGTAATTTGGAGTGCCTGCAGCAGTAATTGATTTGAAAGTACAATCATTCTAAGATTTTGTAAAGAAATATATAGAGGGAGCCCATTTAGTCCCCCTTCCCCCCCCCCCACAATATGTATCTCTCTAAACTGGTTACCCACTTATGTGAACATGTTAATCATCAGAATAAGAAATGATGAGACACTGCTCTGGTCACCATATTTAAACTAAAATTTTCTCAATATTTTTTAAAGCATCAAGTGAAAAATGAGAAGATTATAACATGCCTGCAATCAAGGTCTTTAGCTTTTTTGTGTTGTCTTTAAGTAGGCTTTGCAGATTGAAATATTATATAAACACAAAGCTTCTTTTTAACATAAAGTCACTTGAATAAAATCTTTGAATAAATTCAGTACTCCAGGTCAATAAAAATCTTACAATAACTTTAATCATTCTCACTACAGAAAGTTTAAAATTAGAAACAGGCATTTGTTAAACTAGCATGGTGTTACCTACACAGAATATACACTTTTGATGGATAAAAAGCTCTACATCTTATTTAAACATATAAAGAAAGCTACTTGTTTTATCCTAACAAGACCACTTCATTACAGCATAAAATCTGATGAATTTTCTTTAGATGAATTAAAACAATAAAGTTTTGAAGTTCTGGAAACTCCTGGTTTCTTTTGAAAGAAGAGGTTTTAAATGTTCCACTTCCCTGTGGAGGTTCCATATACGAAGCACATAAATAGATGGTCTGAATGTTTAATGTTGAACCTTTTCTTAGAAATAAATTCAGAAGAAACTTTTTGAAGGGCTCGTATCATAGTGTTGGCCAGAAGCAATGTCTGTGCCTGGATTCAATTGTCAACTATGTTTCCATAAGAAGCATCCTCAGAGAATACCCTCAGCTGGAATGATTTTTTTGAAGTTCCATTTCATTTTGGAAAACAAAAATGCAGCCAGTGGGGTGAGAGGGAGTGAGGACTGAATTTTTCTTAAGTTAAAATCAACAACTATTGTAAGAAGCTCTTAATTCACTGTTCCATTGGCCATGTCATTTTCCACCTCCAATTGTCTAGATAAAATTCTTGTAAGTTTTGAAGGAATCAAAATATTCAGTTTAGAAAAGGGATGAGTATAATCAGCCACCCGGACTACAAACTGCTTAGAAACATTGTTCTAGCAATTAAATATAATGAAAATAAGAAAAGGAGCAGACCGTAAACATGTTCCAAAGTTAGAGATAAGTTTAAAGTTTGAATATACCCCTGAACAAGCAGTGAGACCATCTAGTTCCTCTTTGGGTATCACTGGTGGTTGTATGACAACAACTAGAACAAGACAGTAAGAGCCCCAGAGAGGGAAACATAGCATAGAATAAGAAAGGGGAAGATTACAACATGGGGTCCTGCCTGTTCAATTCCTGGCCATGTTAAGAAGACCAATACCAAAGCCTTATACTTTGCTGGCCATGACTTGGAAAAGCAAGGGTGCAGGAGGAAAAGATTCAAGCAAACATCTTGGATAGAAGACTGGGACTTTTAGATATCCTGAGATTTGTATGCCAACCCAGTCTATATTTTTCCCTCTCTCAATATTGAAGTTTGCATTCACTTCAATTATTATTGAA
>PVIY010011792.1:0-64136 GCA_004026745.1 Myrmecophaga tridactyla
TTTGAAATGCTAGTGATAAATGAAAGCAAGGGGTAAGGGGTATGGTATGTATAATCTTTTTTTCTCTATTATCGTTTTATTCCTTTTTCTGATGTCTTTTTATTTCTTTTTCTAAATCGATGCAAATGTTCTAAGAAATGATGAATATGCAACTATGTGATAATATTAAGAATTACTGATTGTATATGTAGAATGGAATAATATTTTAATGTTCTTTTGTTAAGTTTTTTAATTAATAAAAAAAGAAAGATAGCAAAATAGCATTGGAAGATAAATAAAGCAAGAAAAAGCAAAACGTATACTGTGAAACTTGCAAACAGGTGGCCTTATGTAGCCCATGAGGCCTTAAGTGTGCACCTTTGAGGGATCTGTAGAGCAGACCTTGTTCCTAGGAAGTTGTCCTAAAAATATGAAATATGTGCTCTGCCTGGGGACAGCAGCTCCCGGCCCTTTCTTCCTTGTCTCAGTCATCCCACTTCCTGCCTCAAACTCTCACATCCCCCCATGGACCTGCTCTCAGCCAACTCCCCCACCCCTACCCTCTAATGCAGTTCCCCGGGCCTGGAAAGCCTCTGCCTACCCCAGCCGCCCTCTTCTGGTGAGCACAGATTCTTTCTGCTGTTCCCACTTTTCAGTGTGACACACCCATCTCCTGCACACGACCTAAGCCCCCCCGGGACACGAACCTGTGCAGGAATGACAGCTGGAGCCTTGTAGCTCTGAAAGGTGCTCAGCTCCATTTACCCTTTCCCCAGACAGTGGAAAAGGGACCCATAGCTGAAGCCAGGACAGAATTCCTAAAGGCTCCTTCCTTACTGTCTCTATTCAATGGAAAATAGAGACCATGGAACCCTGATCCCCATTAAAAATGCATATTGATATTAATATCTAGCACCTATATAATATCAAACTGTCTCTCAAATAGTTTAATACTGTACTTCATGAAGGAAATAAATGACAGAATAATTCAGTTGCCCCATCTGGTTCTGTTTGGGGGTTTTCTTCATTATTATTATTTTTTAACATCCATGGAAATGGAGGTGAAAACCTTTCTCCTGCTCTTTACTGCTCTATTGACATTATAAACATTGGCCTAAATTATAACCATTAGGTTTTCATTGAAATGAAAGGTCTGCCCTGGGGTTTAAATTCTTAACCGACTGTGTAAAATGAGTCCTCCCCGCCGCCCCCCCCCATTAAAGTCTTCTAATAAGAAAAACAGAGATTTGGTGTTAAAACATTTTCAAATAATCTGTGGGGAACGTTACTTACAACTTTATAATACTTATCATAGTCTGATTTGAATTAGGGCCCATGTCTAACCAGCTCCTCTGCTAATGAGAGAGCTTCTTGAGGATGAGGAATTTAACCCTTTCCTGTTGATATTTGGCATATTTTTGAGTCCACGAATGCTAGTTGAACAGAAATGAGGAAAAAGATGTACTGAGAGTGCAAGAAGAGCAAGGTAAAGTCATTCTGTTCTTTTTACTCCTCTGTCTCTTTTTCTTTCTCCTCCCCCCTCCTTCTTCTTTGATGATGATGATGGTATTGTTATTATTTAGGGAGTAGTTTAATGTGTGTCTGCACTGTGTCAAGTACCTTGCATGCAATATTTAATCTTTATAATCATATGAGGTACTCGTTTTTTCCATTAAGTGGACGGGGAAATTGGAGTCCAGGCTCATTAAGTATGCTGTCCAAGGTTACCTGATTTAGAGGTAACATTTCCAAAATCTCAGTCTTAACTTCCCAACCTCTTCCCAAGATCTCAGCTTTCTGGATGCTTTTAACCACTGCACTGTGTGTCTAAATGAGCCAACATTTCTTGTCTATTTTATGCAAATGACTGGGCCAAGTATTAGCAAATATTTCTCATTTTCTCCTTTCAGTTAGTTTGCAAAGCCACCCTGCTGGGTTCACATAGGGTAAATAACAGGACTGAAGTTAAATGATATCCGTGTGTAGAGGATGTGTAAGATAATGTTTTGCTAACCCTAAAGGGTTAAAGAGAATTAAAAGTTTTCAGTGTAACAAGTCAAGGCAGGAAAGTGTTAGCATGTTACAAGGAATTTCCCTTCCTCTGAGCCCCTGGGTTTTTGCCAAGGCTGCAGGGTAGATGCTGCATTAGTGCAAGACGAATTTGATCCAATAAGACATCTTCTCAATCCTTCTGCAAGATTAGCCTGAGTAGGAATCACTTGGTAACAATTTGGAATGGCGTTAGTTAGAAAAACATAGCTTTGTCTGGCTGAGCCTAGAAATGGGTGACAGATGTTAATGATGAGCGACTGAACAGATGTTTGGGGGAGAATTACAAAAAGGGTTTCTATGACACAGGATCTAAACCTTAACCTTCCTGGCTGATGCTGAAAGAAGAGCTTGTTTATGAAACATGTTCTTGCAAAACTGTTTGGCGGATTGTGACAAAGATGAATGACCGGATACTATAATTTTAATTTGGAAATAAGGTAAATGGAAGTCGTTATATATGTGTGTGTAAGTATGTTTTCTTTGACAAGGGTCAAAACTGTAGTAAAGAATGAGAAGGTTGAGTAAGTCGTTATACTCTGCTCTCCCCATATTTTCCTGCTCCATAATTGGAAGGAATGGACAGTATTTGACACCATACCTTAAAGCCTCAAAAAAAAAATTTATTAACATACTGTTGCTTATGTGTATCCTGAAATATCTGCCCTGTAATTACATTTGGAAAAGAGAAAGGTTTTCTGTATAAACTTAACTGATAGTTTTAATTGAGGTCTCTGAGACTTACTTAAAATTTTAAGAAATCTAAAAATATTACTCTGCCTCTATAAATAAATAAGAAACAAATGCAGATTTTAAAATCTGTGCAAGCTACTGCAATAAAAACTAATCCCCACCTTACCCATTTCATTGAAAAATGAAGTTAGCTGTGTTACTTCCCAATAATTTGCCTGAAATAATTGATGGACTGATTAGACACATTTATTAATTCATCCTCGTGTATAAGCCATAATTGACTTAAATTATGGCTTATACACCATTTGTTAATGGTAGTGATGTCTATATAACTCTGGTTGAAAAAGTTGAATGCGACTAAAGATCTAGATACTCTCAGCTTCGTGTTATAATAACAATTTTTATTAAGTTTATGGCAGACACTGTATCCTATATGTCACAATAACTGAAAAAAAAGTAGATATTATTGTTACTGTTTAATGGAAAAGAGAGCAGAAGCCCAGAGAAGTTCAGCAACTTGCCCAAGGTCACATATACTAACTAGTAGCTGGACTAAGATTTATAATCTGGTCTGTGGTATTCAAAATTCCTCTCATGTTCTAATATGCTAGACTGTCCTCAGTAGAATAGGTATTTAACTCTTTGGTTGAATACTTATGTGTTACTACCGTATGAAAATGGAATCTGACTGTTTTGGTTTGCTAATGCTGCTGAAATGCATTAGCAATGGGTTGGCTTTTTCAAGGAGGATTTATTAGGTTACATATTTACAGTTCTAAGGCCATAAAACTGTTCAAACTGAGGCATCAGCAAGAGGATACCTTCACTGAAGAAGGAGAGGCATGTGGAGTTCCTCTGTCACATGGGAGGGCACATGGTGATGTCTGCTGGTCCTTTTCTCCAGGCTTATGGTTTTAGTGGCTCTCTCCAAAGTGTCACTGGGCTTTTCTTTCTTTCTTGATGTTTCCCAGGGCGTTTTCTTTCTCCGCCTCCAAACATCTCTAGGCTCTCTTGGTTTTACTGTCTTTCTATATCCTTTTATGTCCTCTCACAAAGGACTCCAGTAATGAGGATTAAGACCCACCTTGAATTGGGTGGGTCACATCTCCATGGAAACAACCTAATCGAAACGTCCCACCCACAATAGTCCTAGGGGTAAGAATGGATTAGAAGGATGCGGCTTTTCTGGTGAACATAACAGTTTAAAACCAGTGCACTTACTTAAAGCCATGAGTAGCAAACTTAGGATCTCACATCTCACTTTAGCACTATTCAAAGAGTGCTAACAACTCTCTGTGCTTTTCTAAAAGGGAGGGGAAATACTAGATCCCTTTTGTTTTGTACTAAAGAGAGACCAATAGGGAAGAAGGTGATAAATGAATACGCTCTTGGTTTGGGGCAAAGCACCGTTCTAGAATCTGTGAGGCTTAAAAAGATAAATGAGGTACTTAGAGTCTAGAAGAGAGGTAAGGCACGTACACAAGCTGTCAGTCAGTGACAAGGAAGAAGGGGATAATAGAGGGTTATGGGGGTAGGGAGATAAGAATTAGGTAGATGAGCAGGTAAGGCTGCATGGAGGAGATGGCATTTGTACTGTGAGCTTTGGCATTAAGAAGACATCCAGTAAAGGTTAAAGGTTATCATAATATGTTCCCTCATATTGGCTTTCCCCTTTAGTCTGTTTCTAGTCTAATCCTCCTTCCTTTCATTGACAGACTTCTCAAAGAGTAATCGAAATGTTCTGCCTGAATTTCTTTACTATTTATTAATCCTTAAATCCATGGCCCTGGCTTTAGGTCCATAGTCCTTTGGTTAAGACTGCTGCTTTCATCTAATATCTATTTTCTTTGCATTCTTTAGGAAGAGATTCCTCAGTTTTTAGGTAGGTATGTGGTCACATAGAATTAAGACTACATGTCCCAGCCCCCTTGCAGGTAGGTATGGGCATATGACCAATTGCTTAAAGGGAGGGAGCATTCCTTTCTTTTCCCCTTTTCTTCCTCCCTGTTGATGGCAATGTGGTTTTGGCATTGATGAGCCATGACTAGGGTCCATGCAGATGAAAGTGTAGCCATAGGGATGGAGGAGCAATAAAGTAGGAGTCAAGAGTCCCTGGCACTGGGAGTTGCCATACTAGCTTTTGAATACTTATTCTCATGTCAATATATGAGAGAATGTCAGGAAAAATTGTGAAAGATTTTGCAATGGGCAACAAAAAGATTGGTGGATATCCTGAGTCCTGAGTAGCTTACCCATCTGGGTTGTCTCTATCATTCATTGCCTTTGACAAGGTCTGTAAGCTGTAGGTTACTGACAGCAGCGCAAACTATTTTTTTCTATATGCAAATGAATTCTGTTCAGTGGAAGGATTCTTCCTCCCTTGTGGAAAAAGCCAGTTTTGCATCTATTTGTAGATTCATTTCAATGTTCCTGATTAACCTATGTAAGTGAGGTGCTTTCTCCTCTGAACTGGTGATAGCATCTTACTGATTCTTCATTTAGTTAATGAGTTAATAAAATCTTTTATATGTGCTCATTTTAAATTTGTTTGAGAGTTGAGATGTTACCTTTTTAAAAAACATTCTTTATCAAGAGAAATAAACTATTTTATTAAATGACGGTTATTTTGGGTCTTTGTTACATTATTACCAAACAGATGCAGTGGATTTTCTGCCTGATGCACTCAAATGACCAATTCCTAGACCCTGGGGTTTCAAAGAGAGAAAGAGTTAATTGCTAGGTGCAAAACAGGAGATTAGATGGCCTATGGGCCCCAAAATCTGTCTCCCTGAACTGCAGTAATTCTGATAGCTTTATAGTATCAAAAGATGGGCAAGGTTCGGATAACATGCACAGTGGCTCCAGATTATGGAATTAGAGGTGATCTAATTACTGAGCATGCATAGATTGATTACATGCTTAGTCACAGAACATATGTAAGAAAATGGCAGCCTTAATATGATAATGGGCATGAATTTTAGTATTCTAATGAGGTATAGGTGACTCACAGGTTAAAGTCTAAGGTACTGTCTGTGTCAGGAGGGCCCATTTTGGATAGATCCAGTCTTGGTTATCAAGATTACTTTGGAATTGGGGTGGGTTCATTCTTGGCTGACTCAAGGCCCTTCATTAATAAACATTAGGGGCTGTCTGTAGGGATCAAAAGACTCCAAAGTCAAGAAACTGGATAAAATGGGTACCAGTGAGGGTTAGTCACAAGGTTATCTTTTTTTTTTTCATAGCAACATTACTCACAATAGCCAAGTGGGAATACAAATGTCCATCAACTAATAAATGGGTAAACAAAATGTGATACATCCATACAATGGAATATTATTCAGCCATAAAAAGGAATGCAATACCGATACATGCTACAATGTAAATGAACCTCCAGAGCATTAAGCCAGGTAAAAAAAGCCAGACCAAAAATGCCATATATTATATGATTCCATTTATACAAAATATCCAGAATAGGTAAATCCACAGATTCAGGAAGCAAATTAGCTGTCATCAGGGGCTGGGGATGGGAAAAATGGGGAGTGACTGTCTATGGGTACAGGATTTTCTTTTGGGGTGATGAAAATGTTTTGTAACTAGATAAAGGTGCTGGTTGCACAGCATTGTGACTGGACTACGTGCAGCTGAATTGTATATATATATATATTTTATTTTTTTATTAAAAATTAAAAAATATATATGACAACAAAGAAACATGAACATTCTTAACATATCATTCTGTTCTACATATATAATCAATAATTCACAACACCATCACATAGTTGCATATTCATCATCATGATCATTTCTTAGAACATTTGCATCAATTCAGAAAAAGAAATAAAAATACCACAGAAACAAGGTTTTTTTTTTTTAAGGCAAAAAAATGTACTTCCTGTTATTAATCTGATACAGGTACAACTGAAATTCAATTTTCTTACAGAAGTGTGTATTTTCAAAGTACATGCAAACACCTGCACATTATTTAAAACAAACAAATAAAATAAAGCAAAAGCCTTTGTGCTGGAAATTGCCCCAGGACTATATTTTGACATTTTTAGCAACCTGACAAACCATTCTGATGCTTTCTTTTGCCAATACAAATTAAGCAAGGACCAGTTTCTTCATTTATTTCATTCACTGTCATAAGACTACACTATGTCAGGGAAAAAGTCAATCGTCAATATGCATGCAGTTGCTACAGTTGAAATATAAATCTGAACATTCATCTGAGTCCTGTTTCAAAGTCTGGCCCATTGGAACTTATTTAATAGGATCTGTAAAACTAGGAGGATGAGACATAAGGTTTTTGCAATTACAAAGGCACAACATAAAGATTATACAGTCATCTTCAGAGATTAAGGCAGTGGAATTATACTTGTAAGATTTCAGATATTTCCCTCTGTCTACTCCAGTACACCAGAAAGCAAAACGCAATATCCATATAATGATTCAGCAACTATAAACATCCCTTAAATCCTCGCTCCTTGATTCCATAATGATCAAACCTCTATCTTAACTAGATAGTGCCTACCATTCTAGTATCATTATTCTCTTGAAAGCCAGCATTGACTCTTAATCACCAAATCCAAAGATCTTCTCAGATCTTTGTGAGAAACAAAGTAGGAAAACTGTTTTTTCCAACTATAAGTCATAATGCATCAGTGGGTCGTGAAATCAATTTAGGGGGTGTGCTGGTTTGAAAGGATTTATGTACCCTAGAAAAGCCATATTTTAACCCTAATCAATCTTGTGGGAGCAACAGTTTCTTCTAATCCCTATTAGGTACTATAGGTTGGAAACTTGATTAGGTCATCTCCATGGAGATATGACTCAATCAATTGTGGGTATTAAACTTGATTAGAAGGAGACATGTCTTCATCCATTCTATGTGGGTCTTGATTAGTTTACTGGAATCCTATAAAAGAGACATTTTGGAGAAAGCTTCCGAATGACAGAAGAACAAGGAGAACGATGGGAGAGCAACAAAGCAGAATCACGAGAATAACGAGAGAACCACAGAGTCTACCAGCTAGTGACCTTTGGAGATAAAGAAAGAGAATGCCCCCAGGGTGCTTCATGAAGCAAGAGGCCTGGAGAGGAAACTAGATTATGTTGCTGTTCTAGTTTGCTAGCTGCTGGAATGCAATATACCAGAAACAGAATGGCTTTTAAAAAGGAGAATTTAATGAGTTGCTAGTTTACAGTTCTAAGACTGAGAAAATGTCCCAATTAAAACAAGTCTATAGAAATGTCCAATCTAAGGCATCCAGGGAAAGATACCTTGGTTCAAGAAGTTCATGGTTTCTCTTTCATCTAGAAGGGCATATGGCGAACACAGTCAGAGTTTCTCTCTCATCTGGAAAGGCACATGGTGAACACAGCGTCATCTGCTAGTTTCTTCTGCTGGCTTCCTGTTTCATAAAGCTCCCCGGGAAGTATTTTCCTTCTTCATCTCCAAAGATCGCTGGCTGATGGGCTCTGCTTCTCATGGCTATGTCATTCTGCTCTGCTCTCTCTGAATCTCCTTCATTCTCCAAAACGTTTCCTCTTTTATAGGACTCCAGAAACTTATCAAGACCCACCCAAATGGGTGGAGACATGTCGTCACCTAATCCAGTTTAACAACTGCTCGTGATTAAATCACATCTCCAGGGAGATGCTCTGATTACAGTTTCAAACATACAGTATTGAATAGGGATTATTCTGCTTTTATGAAATGGGATTTTGATTAAAATATTTTTTTCTAAGGGACATACATCCTTTCAAACCAGCACAGTTGCCATGTTTGTCATGTGCACTTCCAGCTGAGAGAGAAACCCTGAAGTTCATTGTCCTTCTTGAACCAAGGTATCTTTCCCTGGATGCTTTAGATCAGAGATTTCTATAGACATGCCTTAATTGGGACATTTCCATGGCCTAAGAACTGTAAACTAACAACCTATTAAATTTCCCTTTTTAAAAGCCTTTTCATTTCTGGCATATTGCACTCCAGCAGCTAGCAAACTAGAACAGTGGGTTACAACCAGATTTATAGAAAAATCAAATTGTATTACAAATAGTAAGGGTATTTTGTGAAGCTTTGGATTCAGACACATATAAGTATTTATGAATATAATATGTATTCTTGACCAGTATGTGTATGTTGTATGGCAGGGTCACATTTCATTATTTTTTTCATGTGAATATCCCATTACTGCAGCACCATTTGTTGAATTTTTGTTTGTTTCTGTAAACCAGCAACTTATTAAATTCCCCCTTTTAAAAGCCATTCTGTTTCTGGTATATTGCATTCCAGCACCCAGCAAACTAGAACAGCAACGTCATCTAGTTTCCTAGATGTATTTTTTATCATCGATAAGGCCTACAAAGCTTAAAGGTCAGGGGGTGCAAGGGTAGTTCAGTGGTAGAATTCTCACCAGCCATGTGGGAGACCCAGGTTCGAGTCCCATGTACTTCCCAACAAACAAAGAAACAAACAAAAATTCAACAAATGGTGCTGCAATAGTGGGATTCTCACATGAAAAAAATTAATATAATGTGACCCTGCCGTATAGCATACAAAAAAACAAAAAGCTTATAAGTCGGAACTAGAAGATCCCTACCACCACTTTTTCTCACATGGACTTCAAATAAGTGTTTAATATTGTTGGCCAACCTTTTCTTTTTTTTGCAATAATTACAGTGATCATTTATCCATAAAAATTTCTCCAATTTCCCATGCAATGAATCTTATAAATCCTATCACATCTTGTGAAATGGATTTCAATAATATTGCAGTCTTATAGATTGTCATACAGGAAAAAGAAATAGTGCCAGGATTCAACTCCAAACCCATGTTTTTCCCTTACAACATGCTTCTTTGGAATTCTCATCTCCCTTGGCTTATATATCACTGCATTGGCCTGAGTGTTCCATTTTCTGGCTTTATTTTCTTCTTCCCATCTCTTCATATTGTCATTTCATCAACTTTTTGCCGTGATCTGCTCCCCAGCCAATCGATTTCACGTCCTTGCTTTCTATTTACAGGGATTGAGAAGATTCAAGTATATTTGTAGGCAGAATAGAATAAGCCAGAGCAGAGAGAAGAAAGATTGAAGAGAGATGGAAGAGAGGGAGTGAGTGATGAAATGAGCCTCCAGAGATGTGATCAAGTGCCCAGAACGAAGAACTGTCCATAGGAAAGATGAAGGACACCTCTTTCTCTGAGACATTTGGTCATTTTAACAAGGCAAATAGTGACAGCAAGGCGTTTCTGTCTCTGTAGCTGGTAGCTTCTCCAGTTTTAGGCCATGAGCCTTGCCGTGAAAGCCCTGACCCTTGAAACATGAACAAAGTACTCTAATTTACAGATCTGGCCACATCCAGCATAGAGAAACGGAAAGTGGCGCAGAATGTTTGGTTACTTCGTTTAAGACAGAAATGTGAGAAAGTACAAAAAGAAAATCATAAACAAAAGTCCAACACCCAGAAGCTTTCCTCCTTGCACCTCTTTAGCTGAGATGACAACTCTCAGAGATACAGAGGACAGGAACCCAGGAAAGCTGAGCTCCCCAGCCTGGAGAAGCATTCAATAGCTATGGGAGCTGGAGCCCTTACAAACCGTTATCTTCCCCGGATGATTAATGGTGCATCCTGTGGCAAATGAGGAAAACCGCAAGCTTCAACAGCTTATTTCTTCAAATCAGGGCCTTTTAAATAAGAATGCATTGTTGAGGGGCAATAAAACGATCAGAATGTGGTTCTGGCTTCTTTCCATCTTATTAGGCTTGAGGTAATTATGTAGGTAATTCAGGAAAAATAAACTGCCATTGCCTGAATTACTCAGATAATTACCTTAAGGCTCCACTTCAGTCTGGGAGTGAGGGTCAGCTGTAAATGTCTCACGGCCTCAAACAGTCTGATAACTGAAAACAGGCTTGGTAATTTAGGAGCCAGTTTGAAACAGTGGAAGCAGCTTGGCTCAAACCCTTGGCAGTCCTTATTTTTTTTTTTAGACCAAGTTCTGCTATGCTCTACCTGCTTACCCCTAGTCAGCCACTTTACCTCACTGAGCCTAAGATTATTTTGAAGATGCAAATTGGTAGCTAATACAATTTATTTTAAATCTTTTTTCTTTTTCAGTTTTTATTGATATATGTTATATATTCACATGCCATGTACTCATTCAAAGTGTACAATCAATGGTTCACAATATCATCATATAGCTGTGCATTTATTATCACAATTGACTTTTTTTTTCTTTCTTTGTGAAAAATAACATATATACAAAAAGCAATAAATTTCAAAGCACATCACAATAATTAGTTGTAGAACAGATTTCAGAGTTTGGTATGGGTTACAATTCTAAATTTTAGGTTTTTACTTCTAACTGCTCTAAGATGCTGGAGATTAAAAGACATATCAATAGAATGATTCAGCACTCATAACTGTTTGTTAAACCCTACCTTCTCTGTATAACTCCACCATCACTTTTGATCTTTCTCCTACTCTTTAGGGGTATTTGGGCTATGCCCATTCTAGCATTTTCATGTTGGGAGACGCTATCAATAATATGGGATAGGGGGATGGAACTAGCGGATGTTCTGGAGAGGCTGGCCCCTCTGTGTTTTAGGACTTATCGGGTCCAGGGATCCATCTGGAGATTGTAGGTTTCTGGAAAGTTACCCAAGTGCATGGCACCTTTGAAGAATGTTATATAATGCCTTGAGTATTCTTTAGGATTGTCAGGAATGGTTTTGGTTGGGGTTTGGCAAGTGATGATAGGTAGCAATGTCTAACTGAAGCTTGCATAAGAGTGACCTCCAGAGTAAGCTCTTGATTCCATTTGAACTCTCTCAGTCACTGATACCTTATTTGTTACACTTCTTTCCCCCCTTTTTGTCAGGATAGCATTTTGATTCTATGGTGCCAGGGTCAGACTCATCCCTAGGAGTCCTCTCCTATACTGCCAGGGAGATTTTCATCCCTGGATGTCATGTCCCATGTAGGGGGGAAGACAATGATTTCACTTGCAGAGTTGGGCTTAGAGAGAGTGAGGCCACATCTGCGCAACAACAGAGGTCCTCCAGAAGTAACTCTTAGGCATGCCTATAGGAAGGCTGAGCTTCTCCATGCACATACATAAGCTTCACAAGAGCAAACCTCAAGATCAAGGGCTTGGTCTATTGATTTGGGTGTCCCCAATATTTGGCACAGTATCAGGGTTTCCCCGGTGGTAAAGTTTAATAGTTCCATATTTTTCCTCCCATCCCTGAGGGATGTTGCCAATACTTTTTGATTATTGGCTTAACATACTCTGGGATGTATTGAGGCATTACATTAAGCTATACAGGATTAAAGGCCCTCATTTTTATTCAGGTGGCAGCCAATACAATTTAAGCAATTATTATTAATAATTTTTTATTGGTCCTATTATCATCAACCAATAGAAATTTTTACTCTGGTATAAAGCTGCTTTATGCAGATATATGAGGACATAGTACAGTGGTTCTCAACCCCAGCTGCATAATAGAATCATCTGGGGAGCTTTTGAAAGATAAGGTATTTCCCAGGCTCTACCTCAGGCCGATTAAATTTGAATTTTTGGACGGGAATCCCCAACAGTGGCAATTTTTGAAAGTTCTCCAGATGATTCTAATGAGTAGAACCAATGCATCTCAGAGAATGAAATGGGGGTAGAGGGTGGAGGGTGGCCAGCTTCCGTCATCCAAGGGTCATATCCAGGGTTATGACTGATAAGCTTCAGAGGGACAGGTAAAGCTGTCTGGCTGCTCAGCCTGTTCCCCCAGAATTCAGGCCTGAACTCCTTCTGTCCCTGGGTCTCAGGGGCCCTCGATCTGGATAGCAGTGGAGGAGCTTGCTGTACTTGTCTGCTGACATCCATGACTGCTGGACAACAAAGGCATGAGGGCCCAGCAGTGCCCACTCTCTATATCAAGTTTGCCGGAGTAACAGAAAGACTTGTCAAAGGTCACTTAACTGCTGCTAGTTATTAGCAGAGATGGGCTGAAATTATCATTTCCACTTCCTTTTAATTCTTTAAAACTTCCACTTAGCAAGGATAGGACCAGGCACATCTCCACCATAAGTGACCAGATCTTTCTAGAGGTGCCTTGTGCATCACATCAACATTTATTAAAAATATAAGTTTTAATAGAATTATGATTTGTACATATGAAACAGTAACAGCTAAAAGACATCACTTCAACTTGGAAGTAATGTTTCCCAAATGGAAACCTGGCATCTGTTAGGCTGTACTGGGAACGAGGAAACTATCCCTTCTGAAGCAATTCTTTTGAATCCTCTGGATTTGAAGCATCTGGTTGGTAACTGCTGGGAGCATGAAGCTACTTTCTGTGTCAAAAGCTCCAGTTTTGGAGCCTGAGGATAGAATTCCTGTGGTCTAGACACAAACGCTTGCTAATAAAGTTTACAAATGGGGTTCTTCTTTAAGTTTTGGGGGAACATGTCTCAGGAATGATCAAGAAATGACTCAGCAATCTCTCAGGAATGATCAACAATCTCTCAGAATACGATAGAACACCTATTTCCTATGCATAACCCCACCAACACAGCGTGCCTTCTTCATGCACATGTCCCTCCTGCTGGAGTTTTATGACATGCAAATTTAAAAGACCATTTCTTTTGCCCCACGACAAGTCTTTCACAGGGCCGTGTGCTTGGATTTACAGTGATTCTCCCGGAAGACTGCCCTCTACCCAAGTCGTTGAAATATGGAAATCACCAAATTAACAGTGTATTACAAGACACAAAGTGGTAATTGTGGCTTATGGGGAACTCTTTTGCACTCTGGAGAAAAGCAAACAAATAGTGTGTGTCTTATATTCTCTTTAGAAATAGTCTAGTCTCTACAAATTTCTCCTGACTGCAGAGATCTCTGTTACCCTTGAAGGTTCTTTCCAAATGCCACCTCCTCTATAAAACCTACCAAGGTCCTCCTGGGCAGAATTTACTATGCCTTCTAAGACAGTTTAGTTGGCCTACTAACTTGATGCTCAGTTGCCCTGGGTAATGTTTAGTTGTTCAGCATGTGTGATTCCTTCCACCCTCCACCCCCAGTCCTAGTACTCTGTACTGTGGGATCCTTGAAGACAGGATCATGTAGGTGCACAGTAAATATTGTATGTGGAATTGATTTTTATCCCTGGGACAGTTACAATTTTTTTAAAGTGAGTATCAAGCCTATTTTTTTTTTTTTTTAATTTGCATATGGGCAGGAGGCACCAGGGATCGAACTCCAGACCTCCAGCACGGCAGGTCGGAGCTCTGCCTGCTGAGCCATGGCAGCCACCCCCTATTTGTTTTTTTAAGGTGCTTCATAAAGGTATGTTCCAAGTGGTGGCAGGTACTATTCCTGATCCTTCTCATGTATTTCCTCTTACTTGCCTCTGCTGCGATGAAATCTTCCTCTTGGAATAGTCCTGGCTTTTCTCTCAGGACTTTCACGTTTCTAGTTTGGTCCTCACTGTTTTTCCAGTCTCCTTCTGGTTATTTCCCATTTACTTTCTCATATCTTGGGTAGACTTGGCACCTGGTTGTCATTCACTACCAACCCAGGTTGGTTCTAAACTTTGTTTCAACAACCGAGTCTCCACCTGTCACATACCTCCTTCCAGGTGTTACATTCAGAGAAAGTCTCCGATTGATTCTTTGAAAAAAGGCAGGGTTGCCCAATAAGGATAAGCACAGTTTTGGAATCACTCATACCTGGGTTTGAAACTGACCTTGAATTTTACTACATAGTGATCTTGGGCGAGTTATTTAATCTCTCTAAAGTTCTATTTCTTCACGTGTAAAATGAAGATAGCAATAGTATCTACCTTTTTAGGTGGTTAATAAGAGCAATGAATTCCATTTTTAAAAATAATTGTTCATTACTAGGCCACGGGCTGTGCACTTTATGTGAACTATTTTATATACTTTTCACAACAGGATTGTTGCAGGTTGGATTCTTTGGGAAGCAGTTTTGAGATGGAGATTGGAATGTAGGAAGTTTATTTGGGAATTCTTTGGGGATTAACATCTGTGGAGGAGGAGGAATGGAAGCAAGATTAGGTAGAGGCTGGGCTGCAATACAGTTCTTTTAATTCTTTTGTATTCTTTTCTTTCCTTCTTTCATTTCCTTTTTCACAATACAATCTTAGCAAAGATTTCAGTCAACCCCATAGGAGAGTTTGAAGCTACATAGGCTTTTAGAGTTGTCCTGTAGTCCAGTAATGCAAAGAACTGGGGCCTACAGAGACCAGTCAATAAGGCAGTCCCCTCTCAGTGGGGACTGTGACCTTGGATGAGGCAGTTTCTCCTGCTCACAGCAATTTTTGGAAAGAGCTGACAACTGTGGGCTGTTAGGTCAGTTGGCAGCTCTCCCAGTAGTACCTACTACAATGACGAAATGAGATAACATGTAAAACATTTAGTGCAATGCCTGCCAAAGTGGAAGTGCTCAGTAAATGGTAGCTGCTATTATTATTAATATAATCATCATCATCATCATTATTCACCACCAGGCTATCCTGCACCTGCCATCTTGCCAGTAAGAACATAATTGGCTCTGTCTACAAAGAAGCTGATGGGTCTATTTTCTGAATTCTTCCATTAAAATAATCTTTGACTCCTCATTAGGCTAAATGAATTAATGCAAGAGCCAATAGAGATTCTCCAAAAGTGAATGGGAGGGGATGCAAGGATAGTTCAGTGGTAGAATTCTCGCTTGCCATGTGGGAGACCCGGGTTCAATTCCTGGTCCATGCACTTTCCCCCAAACAAACAAACATAGCAAACAAACAAAAATTCAACAAACGGTGCTGCAATAACAGGATACTCACATGGAAAAATAATGAAATGTGACCCTGCCATATGGCATACAAAAAAAAAGTGAATAGGAAAACTCACCCTAATTTATGGAATCAGCAAATTAAACAAAGAGTGTTTTTATGGTGTGAATAACATTAATCAATGATGGTGCCAGGAGTGGGTTTCAGGTCTCTATGCTTTCCTTTGCCAATTTTTGCCTACAAAGTACTTGGGATAAAGAAGTTAAGACAGTAACATTTTTGAATCAGTGATGGTGGAGAGAATTTTAATGCTGTTATTTAGAATGTGGCAGGGCGGTGAACAATGGGAGAGTCAATCCTGAGTATCTTTTTGTGCCACTTTTTACTCTAGCGCTGAAAATACAGAGATAACTAAATCATATTTTCCTATTCATTAAATCATGTGCTTTGCCTTCAAAATTTTGTGTTACTGAGAACACAAAATCCAAATGAGTACAATACAATAATATAGTTGCTTTACTGGAAATACAGACATTGTTTATCATGAGCATAGGAGAGGTGCATACATTTGACTAGGGGAATCAGGGAATAATTTCCAGAGGAGGCAACTTTTGAGCTGAGACTTGAAGGTTGCCAGTTGGAAAGATACCAAGTATGGGAGGAAACCCTAAGGAGCAGGAACATCATTTAAGGTCATGGATGCGTGAAGGACACAAGGCATGGCCAATAATTTATGCATCTAGATATATAGAGTAAGAAGTGATGGAGTAGGGAGAATGGTAGGAGATAAGGCTGATTAGGGAGTTAGTGGTCATATCATGAAGGACTTGTATGTCATGCTAAGAAAGAACATAATTGGCTCAGTCTACAATACGGAGATTAACTTACGAGTAATAGAGAATCTCTTAAAGTGTTTGAGTCGGGAAATGATACAATCAAATTTTGCATTAAATAATATTCTGTTGGCAATATGGAGGCTAAATTGCAAATATTTAAGACTAGATACCAAGAGATGATAGTTTCAGTTGTTAAAGAGAGAGGTGATGAAAGGACCTAGTCTAAAATAGTGTGGGTGGAGATGAAGACGGAGAAGATGATGTGTACCAAAATTACTTTTGGTAGCTGGAGAAGCAATATGACAATATGATTTGGCTATTGCCAGAAGAAGGAAGTAAGTAATCTGTAATGACTCTATGGTTTCTGTTTTGGGAAACTGGGTGAGTAGTGACATAAGTCATAAAGTCAAAGAATATAGGAAAAAGCAAGATGAGGAAGACAGAGGAGACAAGAAGGTAATTCACTTTTGGACTGCTAAGTTTGAAGTATTTGAGAGCATCCAGATGATTAAATATGTCTGATATGATGTTGGTTATATGGGTTTGAGTCTCAATAAAGAGTCTCTGGAGCTAGAGATATTATGTGAAGGCCTTAGCATGTAAGTGGTGTTGAAACCGGGTATGGATAAGCTTGCCTAAAAAGTGTGTGAAGATTGTGAAGAGGTTTAAAGATGAAACCCTTGAGAACATTAATAATTAAGATATGAACATATATAATATTGCCCCATTCAGCAACTGTTGGGAGGCTGGAGAAATGGTCAGACTTTGTCTGGAAATATGGATGGGTCTGATCTGGATAGGACTAAAGTGGATCGGAGTACTGGGTGGAGAATGATATGGCCCATGTTTTCAAGCTTCAGCCTCTGTGCGAGACCAAAGGGAGAGATGTTTGTTCGGTGCAAAATTTATATTTGGGGTAGCACATTGTCTAGTTTAACTTGTGTGTTTGGTTTGCTTGAACACCATAATTGTAAGGGGTCTTGGATGGGGCATGAGGTCTTGTTGGTTTGCATGTGCTAGTGTGATGCCCCTATATGTCCCAAAGTAGTTTGGACAGAGAATAGAAAAGTGTTCCTGGGATTCCCTTGGGGGACTGGAGAGAGGGCAGGATGTAATGGACTTCCCCTTCTGGGGAGTTCCTGGTGTTCTCGTGAGCAGTGGAGACAACCAGTTCAGTGGGATAGGCCCCCAGTCTTGGAGCTCACCTCTGTGGAGCTTGTTCCTGCAGGGGAGGGGCTAGGCCTACTGATGATTATGCCTGGAAGTCACCCCCAGAGAGCCTCTTTTGTCGCTCAGATGTGGCCTCTCTCTCTGAAGCAACTTGGTGGGTGAACTCACTATCCTCCTCCCTACATGAGGCATGACCCCCAAGGGTGTAAATCTCCCTGGCAAAGTGGTGTCTTACTCCTGGGGATGAGCCAGGACCTGGCATCATGGGAATGAGAAACCTCTTGACCAAACAGGGTGTGGTATTAGATTCAGTTGTCAACTTGGTCTGGTGAAGGTACCTAGTTCTGTTGCTGTGGACATGAACCATGGTACGTGAACCTCATCTGTTGCTCATTACATCTGCAGTCGGCTAGGAGGTGTGCCTGCTGCAATGAATGACATTTGACTTAATCGGCTGGTGCTTAAATGAGAGAGCTCAAGTTCCCTCATTTAGCACAACCCAAGCAGCTCAGTATACCTCATCTTAGCACTTGCAGCTCAGCCCAAGCCTTTGGAGGTACAGAAAGAAATCACCCCAGAGAAAGTTGTTGGAACCCAGAGGCCTGGAGAGAAGACCAGCAGAGATCACCCTGTGATCTCTGTAAGAAAGAAGCTCAGTTGAAAATTAGCTACCTTTCTTCTGAAGAACTAATGAAATAAATCCTCTTTTATTAAAAGCCAATCCGTCTCTGGTGCGTTGCACATTGGCAGCTAGCAAACTAGAACATGGGAAGAGGAAAGTGAGACAGAATAAGGTCTTAATAGCTGAGAGATTTCAAACAGTTCTGGAGGTTATCCTAGGAGTTATTCTTATGCATTATATTGATATCCTGTTTTAGTTTATGGTGTATTGGAATGGCTGGAGGGAAGTACCTGAAACTGGTGAGCTGTGTTCCAGTAGCCCTGATTCTTTTTTTTTTTAATTTTTATTAATAAAACCAATCAACATACAATATGAACATTCTTTTTTTTATCACATAGTTGTATATTCATCATCATGGTCATTTCTTAGAACATTTGCATCAATTTAGAAAAAGAAATAAAAAGAAAACAGAAAAAAATTCATACATACCATACCCCTTACCCCTCCCTTTCATTGATCACTAGCATTTCAATCTACTAAATTTATTTTAACATTTGTTCCCCCTATTATTTATTTTTAATCCATATGTTTTATTCATCTGTCAATAAGGTAGATAAAAGAAGCATCAGACACAAGGTTTTCACAATCACACAGTCACACTGTGGAAAGCCATCATTATACAATCATCTTCAAGAAACATGGCTACTGGAACACAGCTCTACATTTTCAGGCAGTTCCCTCCAGCCTTTCTGTTGTGCCTTAACTAAAAACGTGATATCTATTTAATGCGTAAGAATAACCTCCAGGATAACCTCTCGACTCTGTTTGGAATCTCTCAGCCATTGACACTTTATTTTGTCTCATTTCACTCTTCCCCCTTTTGGTCAAGAAGATTTTCTCAATCCCTTGATGCTGAGTCCCAGCTCATTCTAGGATTTCTGTCCCACGTTGCCAGGAAGGGTTACACCCCTGGGAGTCATGCCCCACGTAGAGAGGAGGAGGGTGGTGAGTCAGTAGCCCTGACTCTTGAAGAAGACTATGACTGTGCAGCTTTTACAATGTGACTGTGTGCTTGTAAAAACCTTGTGTCTGATGCTCCTTTTGTCCAGGGTGTGGACAGATGGGTAAAAAAGATCATAGGAATGGAAAATGAATGAATAATGGGGGGAAATGGGGGAGGGAAATTGGGTATATTGGGGCGCCGTGGGTTGATGGGAGAGATGATGTGATTTAGTCAAGAGTGGTTGTTAAACGGGATTAGGTGATGACATGTCTCCACCCATTTGGGTGGGTCTTGATTGGTTTATTGGAGTCCTATAAAAGAGGAAACATTTTGGAGAATAGGTGATTCAGAGAGAGCAGAGAATGCTGCAGCACTACAAAGCAGAGTCCACCAGCCAGCGACCTTTGGAGATGAAGAAGGAAAACGCCTCCTGGGGAGCTTCATGAAACCGGAAGCCAGGAGAGAAAGCTAGCAGATGATGCCATATTCACCATGTGCCCTTCCAGCTGAGAGAGAAGCCCTGACTGTGTTCGCCATGTGCCTTCTCACTTAAGAGAGAAACCCTGAACTTCATCGGCCTTCTTGAACCAAGGTATCTTCCCTGGATGCCTTTGATTGGACATTTCTATAGATTTGTTGTAATTGGGACATTTTCTTGACCTTAGAACTGTAAACTAGCAACTCATTAAATTCCCCCTTTTAAAAGCCATTCTGTTTCTGGTATATTGCATTCCGGCAGCTAGCAAACTAGAACAAGGACATTTTATAATGATACAATGATCAGTCCATCAAGATAACATAAAAATTATTAACATATTTGTACCTAAAAGCAGAGGCCCAAAATACATAGAGCAAAAACTTACAGAATTGAAGGGAGAAATAATACTCAGACTTCAATAATGGATAGAAGAACTAGACAGAAGATCAGTAAGGACAGAGGAGACTTAACAACACTATAAACCAACTAGACCTAACAGACATCTGTGGATCACTAGACTTGATGACAGCCAAATACACATCTTTCTTAAGTGTACATGAAACATTCTCCAAGGTAGACCATTTGTTAGGCCATAAAACAAGTCTCAGTACTTAAGGATTGAAATCCTATAAAGTATGTTCTCTAACCGCAATGGAATGAAATTAGTAATTAATATCAGAAAGCAGTTCCTCAAAATTGAACATAGAATTACCATATGACCCAGCAACTCCACCCCTGGGCATATACACTCAAGAGAATTGGAAACATACATCTCTATAAAAATTTGTATAGGAATATTAGCAACATTATTCATAATAGCTAAAAAGTAAAAACAGCCCAAATATTCATCAATTGATGAAAAGGTAAAATGTAGTATACCCATAAAATAGAATATTATTCAGCCATAAAAAATAATGAAGTACTGGTTCATGTTACAATATGTATGAACCTGAAAACATGCTAAGTGAGAGAAGCCAGACACAAAAGACCCCATATCGCATGTTTCCATTTGTATGAAATGTCCAGGAAAATCCATAAAGTAGATCAGTGGTTGTCAGGGACTGGGGGTAGGGAAGAATGGAGAATGATTGCTAATGAATGTAAGGTTTCTTATTGGGGTGCTGAAAATATTCTTGAATTAGATAGTGGTGATTGTTGTACAACTGTGTGAATCTACTAAAAATCACTTACTTGAATGCTTTAAAAGGGTGAATCAATTCTATGGTATATGAATTGCATCTCAATAACAACAAAGTTTGTAGTGGGATGGAATGGAAAGCAAGTAGACAGACATTCTTACATGAGGACCTGTTTGCAGTTTGAATTCTGAAAGAAAGAGTGATTCTTGGTGATAAGAGAAGAACGACATAGTTCTTTTTGTCTTAGCCTGCTGGAGTAAAAATAGTTGGAGTAAAGAGTTATTTGCTTAGGAGATAGTCTTGGCACTAGGCAAAAGATAAAGGCCATTTAGGTTTTGACTGTTGGCATTTAACTCCACATTCACCCTTCTATGCACTCCTCTGTACTTCTGATGCTGGCTAAAAGCCCACAGATCACATTTTAAAATCTGTGTTAGTTGGGTTCCAGACAGGTTCTGCCAAAGGAAGGCAGTTAGTACTGGATCAGAAGGTGGGGAAAAGGAGGACGCCATTTTGCGTGGTGGTCACTGGCATGGCAGCAGTGGCAGGGCCATGGATGTCAGCAGTTACACTAGCAATTCTTACAGTGACAGTGGCAGGCAAGGTCAGGCTTTAGCCAACAGATGACTTAGGGGCTCCTGGAATGTCTATGTGCTACAAGGACAAGGAACGCGGAGTTCAGATGACTGTTTAACCCCGCAGGGGAGATAGTCGTTTTCTAGGTAACATCTACCCCCTTTAAGATTTTCCAATCTTCCAGTGATTTTTTTTTTCATAATCTGAAATTGTGTATTTAAACCCTCTCTTGTTGGAATATCTAGAGTAATTTATTTTTCTGAACTGAACATTGACAATGCGAAGCCAGTTTTTCAGAGGTTAATTAGGATAGCGAAGCCTCGATACAAGTATGCTTATACAAATTCTGTGTTTAAAGTCAGTCTGGGGCCTTTGCATATGAAAATAGTAAGAACGTTTGGAGAAGGGTCCACAGAAGAGGATTAGGAGAAGCGGGGCTGGGTAAGGAAAGAGGAGGGATGTCCACACTGGCTCTGACTAGGATGGAGAACTTTTCTTTAGCCCCTGGCTAAAACTTCCCACCAGTTTCGCAAGGGGAGTGTGCTGACAGCTGGAGATTACAAGGAGGAGGAGGCATTCTCCTTGCCCTGAAGGAGCTCACAGCGCAGTGAGGGACACGACTTAAACACAAATAATAGAGTACAGTGAATATGGTCATAATTGAGGGGTGGAGCAGGGCACGTGTAATGTGCCTGTACTGCACATTACTCTGAACCCCTGGGTGACCATCTTGACTCTGTTGCAACTGCCACAGTGAGCCCAGTGTGCCATGGGGTGCCCTGCTCACTGACAGGGCTAAAATGTTTGGCTAGAGCTTAGCCAGGTGGGCTGGGAAGAGAGGTCATATGACTCATTCCTAAAATGCAGTCTCTTTCTCGGTGGATTTTGGGAGGTAAGACTGAAGTACGTGCTCCAAAGTCCCCAACTTCTGGAAATCTTTCCATAACTAGCCTGGCCTATATTGGGGCTTTGTTTTCTTTTTAATGGATGTTCTTAGAACGTAGGCTTTTAGCTTTTATTACATCATTTTTCACGGGCCTATGGATTTCTTCATAACAAATCTTAAACTGCTTTATTTGTTTCTATTTCTTCAGAATGTAGCACTGTTATGGACCAGTACTATTTAAATAGTATATGCATAGGAATCACCTGGGGAGCTTGTTAAACTGTAAATTCTAATTCGGTGGTTCTGAGGTAGAGCCTGAGAGTCTGCATTTCTTCAAGCTCCCAGGTAATGCCAATTCTGATGGTCCACAGGCCAGACTTCGACTAACACTTTCACATCCACTATCTTACATATTATCTTGAGGAAGGCAGAGTAGATATTATTATTTCCACTGTGCAGATGAGAAAATATGAGGCACACGTTGACTAGCCAGAGGTAGCTAGGGCGTGCCATACCTGGAACTCAGCTCTGCTCTCTGACTCCATCAGAGCAGACATGGCACTGCTTACTCAACTGTGAGCTATCTGGTGACAAGAACTATGCCTTGTTTGCCACTAGGGCCCCTTAAGTTCCTAGTGTGGTATCTGATACATGGCGAGCATTTGATCTGGTTTATTCCTAAATTTCTTTTTATATCACAATAGCCACTATGTGTTGTTCTTGGTGCTTCATTTTTGCATCTGTTATTCTAATCCTCACACTGTCTAAGGTAGGGGTCATTATCTGCATTGCACAGGGGGGAAACTAAGGCTGAGAGAGGTGGAGTGAGTTGCCTAAGTCAGCCTAGATGGAAGTGGAAACAAGAATAAAGGAATTTAATTCCATGTCTGTCTTACAAAGGAGCCCACATGTTTTATTTTATTTTAAATTATGGGGCCTGGCACACATCATACAGCAGAAAAGCCTTCTAACAAACTATTTCTTTATTACTGATACCTAGTAATAAAGGAAGGTTCTAAAAATCTTTAGAAACTTGATCATGAGAATGTTAGTTGATCTGCCGTGATCTCTGAAGATGAAAAGGGCTGTTCTCATTTTCCTGCAGCACATCCTCCCAGCTGTTGCAACCTGTATCCACAGCTTTAGGCCAAATGACAGAATAATTGATGGCATTGGGGGTCTCCAACTATAAAGAGAACTATAAGTTTGTTCTGATGCTTCTGTTATAAAGTTGCCTAAATTTTTAGTCAAAGATATAGTCAAGAAATCGTGCAGAAAAAGTTAGTGGTCTTACTAGTGTTCCCATGGACAGGCTGACAGATGTTTGGGAAAGAACTTTGTGCCATTGATTTAGTGAGCATTTCAGTTTTTAATTTGTGAAAGAGCCAGTGTTCCTTCTGGAGTCTGTGACAGACGTTAAAAAGATGAAGAGTTTTTAAAATGACATTCTGAGCTTGAACTATTAATTAGCATGGCATTTTAAGAACATGGCTTCAAAGTCTTTACATTGAAAGGTGAGATCTGTTTCTCTACTTGAACTTGGAAGGGCTTTGATTGCTTTGACCAGTGGCATACTGCAAAAATGAGACTGTGGGAATTCTGTGGTTAAATCATAATAGTCTGCGAAGTTTCTGTCTTGTTTATTGGAACAATCATACTTGGAACCCTAACTTATCACAAGTCCAACTTCCCTGAAGCAGCCATGTTGTGAGGAATTCCAAACCACATGAAGAAATCACCTGTAGGCATTCTGGTAGACAGAATGAAAAGCCGAGTTCAACTTTCAAGTCATCCCAGCTTGGGGGCCATATGTATGAGTGAAGAAACTTCCAGATGAATCCATCCCCAAGCCACTCTTTTAATCTCTAGTTATTTGAGTTTCAGATGAGGTCTCAGACACAAGCCATCCTGACCTAATTCATGACCCACTGAACTCATAAGCATAAGAAAATGATTTCTGCTTTATATATTATCAGAATTCTTCGAGTTGCTAGTGATAAAAGTACAACTCAACCTAGCTTAGGGAAAGAGAAATTTACTGGAAAGGCATGAGGATGCTGTGGCAGCCACAAGAATATATTTCACAGATCTCGAACTGAGAGGGGTGTGATTGACAGCCCCAACTGTTGTGCTTTGAAATTCATCACTGCCTTCACACTGAGCCTAAGCTTCCCACAAGCTTAGGGTTGCTAGATTTAGCAAATTAAAATGTAGAATACCCATATGATATTTGGGACATACAGACACTTCAAAGTTATTGTTTGTCTGAGATAAGAATTTAGTTGGGTGGCCCATATTTAATCTGACAGCCCCACACATGCTGCTACCAAACAGTGACTGAATGTGGCAGGGTTCTATGTAGGCTGCGTCTGGGAGACACGGGACTTCTCTGATGGATGACTTTGGCTTAAGGACACCCCAGTGAACTTGCTGAACTTTCTTAGAACTGAAACTCCAAAAGTCTTCCATCCAACCTTCCTTCGTTTTCTCTTTTCCTTGCAAAGGTCAGACCTGCAACTTGGTCTGGCAGCTCTCCTCTGGCTACCTCCTCATTCTCCCTCACAGACGTTTTCCTTGATCAGTCCCTTGCACTTCTATTCTCGTATCAGATCCTGCTTCTTGCAAGACCAGGATTAATAGGGCGACCTCGTATGAATGAAGGAAGGGTTGGATAATCATGTCTCACGAGGGGCTGTGCTGCAGCTGAGTACCAGGAACCCGAATGGCTCCAGCTCTCCCTCTCTCCCTTCCTCTCTTCTCTTTCTCTCTGCTTATCAGTTCATTCTTTTCCACTACAGACTGACTTCTTTCACCTGATAGGGAACATGGTTGTCAGAAGCTCCTAAATTTCACATCTTGCAGTGTTTACCATTAGAGAGAGGCCTCTCACTTTCAGTTTGAAAAATTGAGGGAAAGGCTCTGAATGGCCCTGTTTGGGATAGAGGACCACCCCTGGGCCAATCAACTGCGATCAAGGTTAGGGAGCATAAGAATAGAGAATTGCCTGTGTAAACTACGTGGTTACAATTGCAGGAAAGCTATTCCCAGAAAGAGCATATTGAATAGACAATACCATAGATGGATATCTAACAAACGTACTGTTGTACTTAAAAATCCAGAACTAATTAATAATTGACTTAGTCAATCAAATAGAGGAAACTAATGAGCTCCCACAATGTACCATGGATTTTCTATGGTAGTCTTTAAATATATTATTTATAACCTTCACAACAGACCTCATGAGGCTGGTTATTCCTTTCTTACAGATGGGGAAACTAAAACTCGAAGACATTAAGCAACTTGCTCAAAGTCATTCACTTAGGGAGCTGGGATTTGACAGCTGTTATGTGTTTCCCCCTATCCATTGCACTACTTCTACCTCTGGTATTAAGTGGAGCCAGCAATGAGGTAATTGCATTTTCACTTTCATAACATATTGCTCTGCTATGGTAGGTATATAACAACAATTTCTATTTTCTTGCATGAAAAATTGTCTTTCTACCCCATTAAAAAATTTAATAATATTTGAATGAACCCACTATATGCTAGGTTCTGTGCAGGAGAGACAAATATGAATAAAATTGGTCTCTGCACTCAAAGGAGCTTGACAGTCTGAAATGAGAGTGGATGACTGGGTAGAAAATAGACATTTTTTTTTGGGAGGACAATGGAGTCAGGAACATACTGAGTATGGGATGGATATGAAATTCTTCATTGTTCCCAGTTGAATCAATTGATATTTAAGACCTTTAAGCAACTCAGAAGAAAGGCATTTATAGTTTGAAAATATTTTCTATATTTTATATGTGGCCCAGTCTATTATGCATTGTGTTCCACTCAAATATTATTTAAAAACTTACCAAAGAGCTAGTGGTAATAACACGTTACATAGGATCTACTCTATTATCTTGCTAGATGCTTTGCATACATTACCACATTTAATATCTCATAGGGATCCTGCCAGGGATATATAACAAGGTTCATTTTACTGAAAAGGAAGTTGAAGCTCAGAGTCAAGTGATTTGACTAGCTGAACGTCCATTGTTAACTGGATAAAGTGGGATTTGCCCCGGGTCTGTTTGATTCCAGAGACCATGCTTTGAGTATTACAGCATTTGAAATAACTTTATAGGTATTTACCAACCGATGCTTACAATGATACATAATAATCCGTACATGGGCACCCAAATACTCCCAAACAAATACACACGCATTCTCTGGAGAGAATTACGGTAAGCTTTGTTATCTGGCCTGTGGGCATGTTGACCGCTCTGCCTGTTAATGCTGTTCCTTTGGCTTTCCACATGGCTGGCTTCTCGTCATCCTGCGGGTCACTGCTGAACTGTTACTTCCTGACTTCCAATTTCGACAATTGCAGAGTAATGAGTATCAGACTTCTCTTTCCCCTAAAAATGACTATACAGCTTGACAGCATATATGAGGCAACTGCTAGCAGACGTTGGACAATAGAAAGTTCAGGACTATGAGGCTTCACAGAAGAGAGATGGGCAGGGAAGAGGAGCAGCCCAGAGAACAGAAATCTTGCTGGGTGGAAAGAATAGATACTGGAGTTTGGGGCCGCTGAGGTGGCTAGAACTTGTGGGACAGGGCACCGCAGAAGGGGAAATGGTATACGTGTACGCGAGACCCTCAGATTCTGGCAGAGGAGAGTTTCTGGGGGTCTGAGAGCTGAGCAAAGATTCAAGAGCCACAAAGTATTGATATGTTGGAGTCCTACCGTCTAGAGTGGAGTGACCTCATGAAGAACCTAGAAAATCTAGTTGAAACATGAAAAAGACCACACATTGTGAGTAAGGATCATGCCCTGGAGACCCAATCTAAAAAAAGTATAAAACCAAGCCTCAAAAACACCAAGTTGAGCTGCCAGTAACTTAACAGCTTGTTGAAAGAAAAATTCAGTCTTTTGTAAGAAAACAACATAATATTGACCCTCTACAATTTATCAGTCCCATGTCCAATAGAAAACTAAAAACTAGATATGAAAAAAAGCAAGAAAATGTGACCCATATGCAGGCAGAAAAATAATCAAGGGAAAAAGACTCAGATGATACAGATGTTGAACTTAGGAGGCAAGGAGTTTAGGACAAGTACTATGAATATGTTTAAGGAGTTGAAGGAAAATATGGACACATTAACAAATGAGGAATTTCAGTAAATAAATTAAAATTATAATATAGAACCAAATAGAAATTCTAGAATGAAAAATACAAGATTGAAATGAAAATTCACTGGAGGAGTTTCACAGAAGATTGTACACTGCAGGAGAAAGTCAACAGAAACTATGAAAACTGAAGCCCCGAGAAAAGAAAGATTGAAAATAAAATGGAGGCTCAATGACTTATGGGACAGTATCAAGTATTGTGATGTATGTATAATTGGAGTTCCTGAAGAAAAGCAGAAAGAGATTGAAAAAATAACTAAAACTTCCCTAATTTTGACAAAAGTAAATGTCACCTAAGCAAAATGTCTTCTCTATGTAAATTTCCCGTCATGCCTGCCTCATCCACTCCCACCCCTCCTACGAAAGAAGATATTAAAACTACTTTGGGACTAATGAGAGTGGACAGTTGGGAGGGATCCAGGGAACTAAACACAGTGTAGAGACCTGCTTCTGTCCAGATCCCTCATACGCAGGCCATGTTCATGGAAGACAGATGACAGGGTTCTCCTCTTTCCCTTATGCGATACGTGAGTACAGGAGTAGGTAGGTGCCTACTTCCCGCTCGGAATCCCCGGGCGGGCGGTAGAAGCATCCTGGTAGAGGTGCCCTGTGCAAGAAGAATGTGGGGATGGAGCAGAGGTTGTCAAATGGGCCAGGATGGATGACAGGGTTAGGGAGAGACCTGAGACAGACCCCAGAATTCCTCCAGGTCCTAGAGTGGTACTGAGAATCATTAAAACTTCCCTGTCCTCCCCCTCCTCAAAGCTGAAAAAGCTGAGGTCTCAAGAGAGATGGGAAAGTTGTGGTGAGGGAATTCAACTACGGATAGTATTATGGACCACAACATAAGGTCAGGCCGTTGGGATTACCTCATGCCGATTTGGAAGGACAATGACACCTAAGAAATCAAGAGTCATGACAAGAGGGATATCCCCCTCAGCAGAGGCCAATGGGGAACAGAATGAAGGGCTACACTTGCCACCAAGAATGTAGCATGACCATAAGGCCCTCAGAATTTAGATGGAACCCTAGGTAGAAGAGGCAGGTAGTAATCCTACATTTGACTACTTAAATCTGAACCTATTGGGAAATCACTAAATTTGACCATTTACATAAAATTCACTACATAAATTTTTCTACCATTAAGCAGATGGGAGAACCAACTATAGAAAAAAAATACCAAAATCACATTTCCTCAGACATGAGTTTTTGGCTCAACATTCTTACCCTCTTCCTAAATATGTTGATCTATTTATAAAGCAACTCTGAAGATGGATTTGATCCCAGTTTTGACAGAACCTAGATGTGTAACTCCAGGAGAGTGACAACTTTTCTTGTCTTCAGTAAAACGATGATCTTTAAGGTCCCTTTCAACTCAAATTTCTAAAATTAAAAGGAATAATCACAGCTTTCTGATCTTGCTTCCTGATATTAACAAAGGCGGCTGTTTAGACGGCAAGCTTCAGATTCCTTCCAACGAAAGAGGGACGTGATTCAAACACCTTCTATGATTCACATACTAAAGAGCCACTAAATTATTGACAACATTTAAAAGAAAAAAACAGGATAGATGATGTTGACACAGGCGGGATAATGCGGAAAAGACTTTTAGCTCTGGTGTTTTTTTTCCCCTTTGTATCATCTCTGCAGAATTACGCACGTTAAAGGCACATGCTAATTCCATCCGAGCCCGCCCTCTGCTGGTCAGACAAAATTACATCATGCTTTGTGAAAACAATTTGTTTTCAAAAAAATCATTTGAATCTTGTGCTTTTCAGGGTCTTAAAAATCTCGTGATACTCCCCTGCAGCTCCTAAAATTTGACTTAAGACATCAGGAGGAAGGAGGGTAAGGAGGAGGGAGAGGGAAAGAGAATATAAATATAAAGGAGTAAAGGAGTAGGGGGAGTCTGCCCCCATCCTTTGACAAGCTCTAGTTAGTTAGACTGAGAAGCAGGACTCCAGGCCGGGTGGGTTCATTCCCTTTTGATTGAAGGAGAAAGCCTAAAATCAGTGTCAGAGGGCTTAGTGTCTGCCCCAGCCCTCCAGCTTATTACCCAAACGACCTTGATCGAGTCAGTCAACTAGAAGCACCGTTCACTTATTATTCAGTATTCATTATTTATTGGAGACTCAATATATTTCAAACTTTGTGGTGTTAGTCTCAGGAGGATTAAAAAGATGAAAGAGACGTGGCTCTTGCTCTCCAATTGCTCACAATTGGCAGGGGTGGGAGTGGGGGAGGGAGACAGGGTTTATTTCGCAGTGATCTGGGTGGGAGGTGCTGAGTGTTGGTCATTACACATCGTGCAGCTGTAGGGGGACCCCTGAGATAGACGATAGGCTGAGGCCAATAGCCTCTTAACAGAACGCCCCTGAATTGTTCTGGAATGGCTTCTGCTTTCTCCTTCCACCTTAAGTTGCACCGCAAAAGTCCCCGTTGTGTTTTAATGGCTTAGTTTACACTGGGGCCTCAGAAGGAAGACGGTTATGTGTTGTGTCCCGGAGACAGAACTGGGGGATAAATTAGGCACCCCGTGCACTCATTTATTCAACCCCTCCTTTATATATACACTCCACGAAGATGATGAAGGCGAGGTCCTGAACTTAAGGGACTCAGGGCCAAACCTTGATGACAGGCTTGTAAACCACCAGTTCTTACAGAAATCAGCCTTGTTAAAAGCTAAATTTCAGGTGCAACGCATTGTGGTAGCACAGAAAAAGAAAGGAATTTTGAGAGAGGACTTGGGGGAGGCTTTAATAGAAGGAGGCTCAGTAGCAGGACGTCAAGGGTGAATGTGGTTTCTCACAGAGAAGGTGTGGGGAAGGGCATTGCAGATGGTGGGAATGAAGTCATCAGGGCGCAGGAGCTGGTGAGTGCGTGGGAAAACATTTCTGTTCTGGAAGGAGGCTGAATTCCATACCCTGGCTCTGAACCTGTCAAACCTCTGGTGTGGTTCTCTAGAGCACCAAAGACCCTGGATGTCTTGCTCACCCCTAAATGAGAGAACCCGGTGCAATGCCTGGCATATACCAGGTGTTCAATAAACATTGAGTTGAAGGACTTATTAATGAATGAATAGATAGATGAATTTTAAATAAATTAATTTAATTGTGAGGCATCATTGCTTAAATGGGCAGGGAATCTTCACTGCGGTTATGAGAGCCCAGTCTCTCCGAATCTCATCCCATCCCTACATTTAGTGATGCACCCTAAATGCACCCCACAGCTCTTCACCCTTGCACCCCACAGCTCTTCCCACTAACCAGAGTTCCCCACCCCTGTACAGAGTATCAGGGTCATTGCTTCACCCACTTTTCCCTGGCCACATGGTTCTCTGGAGGAGGCAGTATAGGGTTATACTGCAGGATCAGGCCGGAGCAATAGGATAATTTGCCACTTTGAAGGGCTGGATCTTACCTCTGTAGGGCTCTGTTTTTAAATGCAAAAGAAATACACAGAAACATATCAGGTGTGTTCTCAGTCTTTGGAAGAGCCCAGCTCAATTTAGGTCCAGGAGGCCATGCAAGAGAAGTAAAGAAAGAAGACTTCTCTTTGTTCTAGCAATATGGAACACGACTCCCAGACTCCCTCTTCTATAAAATGGGAAGAAGTGATGATTGATGACTAATTTCCAAGGCACCATTATAGTTATTCAGTACAATGGGAAAAATACTTGGATTCTGTGGGAAGCATTTGTGATTTCAATTCAGAGAACGGTGTATAAGCGGTTAGCTTTTCTCATTTGTCCCATGGCATGGAAAATGAATTTGCATTCAGCCATCCTCTTGGCTGTCCCTGCTGTTTGCAGTGTTCATGAGGACTCCTTGGCAGATGAGGTGGGTAGAAGGAGGCATGGGAGCTGGCACGACTGTCCACAAAACCCTCAGTGGGACCAAAGCCAGGAATGGGCCTAAGTAGAAACTACCAGCAAGTGTGTGCATTTAGACCTGCTGACAGATGACCAGAGACACAGTCTAACCATGTCCTGAGCTTTGTAAAACAGTTCATCTCCTCCCTCCTGCTGCTGCACCCACCTGTCCTCTGGCGAGAAAGGCTGTAGCTGGCATGCCCATTGAGGTCCAGCAAGCAAATTCTAAAAATATTTCAGTTAGCATTTCCTTTACGATATTCATTTGCTTAAGCAACATCAAAATGACAATGATGATAGCCCCTTATTGATTATGTGCCAGGCATTTTGTGTTTAGCTGCAAGCTTCACAATAACCCTAAAGTATTATAGTCTTTCCTACAATAGAGCCCTGAAGCTCAGGGAAGTTAAGTGTTCAGGTAACTTTTACAAGACCACAGTTAGTGGTGGGGCTCAGAATTGACTTTCCCATCTGACTCCAAAGCCTGTGGTCTTCCCAGGCTCTATATGATGCTTCCATAGAGCAGGAAGGTCAGCTCTAGGATAAATCACCCACCGAACTTCTACTTCGTACCCTCTGTAGTGGACAGAATGATGGTCCTCCAAAGAGGTTCATGTCCTAAACCCTGGAATCTGGGACTATGTTACCTTACCTGGCAAGGAGAATTCTGTAGATGTGGTTAAATTAAATATCCTGAGACGTGAGATTATCTGTATTACCTGGGTAGGTCCAATGCAATCACAAGGGTCCTTATAAGAGGGACGTTAGCAGGTCACAGAAAGAGAACGTGATGTGATGATGGAACTAGAGGAGTAAGAGAGATTAGAAGATGCAAACTTCTTTGAAGATGGAAGACAGGATTATGAGCCAAGAAGTGTGGCCAGCCTCCAAAAACTGGGAAAGGCAAGGAAACAGATTGTCTTCTCGAGCTCCAGAAAGAATGCAGTTCTGATGACACCTGGATTGTAGCCTGCAAGACCCAATTTTGGAGTTCTCTCCTCCAGGACAGTAAGTTGATAAATTAATGTTGTTTCAAGCCATTAAATTTGTGGCAAATTGTTATAGCTACAATAGGAAACTGATGCATCCGCAACATATTACTAATTGCCAGGTGGGAAGAGATGTCTTTAAAAGCATTGCGGGGGCAGAAACCCCCATGAGAGCTGGTGATTAAGGCAGCTCCAAAGAGACCAATGTCATTGGTCAGAATTGGTGGCACCACCTGCCATGCTTCTCAGGCCTGACTGCATAACACCTCCTCTGCATGATGGCTCTGGCCCCTCTGCTACTCAGCCTTCAGTCATCTCCAGGTGTTAGACTTGGCTCCCTCTCTCATGACCTTGGTTCTCCTATCAAGGAATGAGCCTATTGTAGCAGCTGATTTCCAGCTTTGGTCCTGCTAACCCCCTCCCTTTTCATCTTTGCTGGGTCCTGTGTCACGCCAGGAACACCAGTGTTTGGAGAAAAAATCAAATTAAAAATTTGTCCCTGGGGCCATCAGTAGGCATAATGGTTGTGATCCCAAACATCAGGGTGGGTTCCTGTCTCAGCCTTGGTGACCTCATCTGTGCAATGAGCCTGTGAACACAGACCTCATGGCAGTGTTGGAAAGAGAAATGAAATGATTTCTGCAAAATACGCAGTGTGAGGCACAAAGCAAGTTCCCCCTAAATGGAGCTATTATTGTAGTGATTACACATTTTAGACATGAGTTATGCACAGGAACTCCAAAATGATCTCAGTTTAATAGCCATCCAGGTATCTGGAAGGCAGGAGGCTCCTTTTTGTCAGGCATTATATTGCAATACAGAATCTCAAGGCAGGCTTGCTCTACAATGCAGAATTAATTTTGGATTTGAATTATTCTACCCAAAGCTTGTGGGTTTGATCTTTCTTCTAAATGCTAATCGTTAGGAAGTCAATATTAAAAAAAAATATTTTGGAGGATTGCTAAAGCACTTGAAGTCAATGAAGGGATTTTGTTGGAAAGAAAACAGTTCTAGGAGAATCTGGTAAGGGAAGAATAAAGAGAGAATGGATGTAGCATTGTAGGGTATTTGAGCTGCTGTGGGACACTGAATTCTGAAAGTGAAAACCCTGGACAAAGAGAAATGTCCCTGGGGCCCCAATTCTTCAAAGCTCCCCAGGGCGTGCAGTGAGCTATCTCAGCTCTCCAGCTTCTCCACCCTGTCTCCAGGCGAACTGATCAGGAGGGCCCGCCTCTGGGCACTTGAGTGCCTGGTGCTCCTTCTGTTTTCTGCTGGGTGCTCCCAGAAAGCCATATATTAGTTTGAAGCTGAGATCCTCTTAAGCAGCTCCTGATCTAGTGAGAAGGTAGGAGAATTAAATTGCAGCAAAAGAGATGTCATAAGGCAGACCTACTTTTAGTGTTTACTGGTGTTCACTTTAGGGGCTGACACTTATTGAACATTCACTGTTGTATTAGTCAGCATTCTCCAGAGAAACAGAAACAACAGGACAAATCTGCAAATATGAGATTTATAAAGGTGTCTCGTGCAACCGTGGGAAAGGATGAGTCCCAAATCCTCAGGGCAGTCAGTCTGTGAAGCTGGCACATGATGGGTCTGGACAAACTCCACAGGAGGGGCTCGCTGACTGAAGAAACAGTGCAAAAGTCTCTCTTCTCCCTTAAAAGTCTTCAAATGATTGGATTATATCACTGTGGGAGGCACGCCTTAGTTGATCACAGATGTAATCAGCCACAGATGCGATCGACTGACTGATAATTTAATACACCAGCCTTCTGATTTGTCAACCAGTCACAAAATATCCTTGCAGCAATGGTCAGGCCAGTGCTTGTCTGATCAGACAACTGGGCATCATCACTTGGCCAAGTTGACACCAGAACCTAACTATCACATCTGTGTGCCAGCCATTTTACCTACATGGTCTATTTAACTCACTGTTCACCTACTGCCCATATCCCAGAATTAAGAAGTGGAAAAGCCAGGATCTGGAATCAGGCTGTTTGATTTCAGGGTCTGTGCTCATACTATATGCCACTCACTGGTATTAAGTGCTGAATAAATGCAGCAAGATATGCAAGATAAACACAACTTCCTTGGGAAGTTCAGAGGAGGCAGAGATAGCTGTGGGCTAGAGAGAGCAGTGAAGGCTTCATGAAGGACATGGCTTTTGGTTGAGCCTGGAAAGTTGGCTAGAATTGGGAATGATGGAGAGGAGGGTGATTAGGAAAGAATTCTAGGTGGGGTAACCAGCATGAATAACAAATATTCAACAAAACTTCACTGTGCACTGCTATATTCTAGGCACTGTTTTAGGTGCTTGCACAGATCCGTGAACAAAACAGATACTTGGCCTTGCAATTGTAGAACTTACATTCTAGACAGACAAGTAATGAAAGACACAGTGCATAAATTATCAGGCATAATATCATGTGATAAGTGCATTAGGGGAAAAAAGAGAGAGACATATATTAGTTTCTGGGGCTGCAGTAACAGATCACGACAAACATGGTGGTTGAAACAACACACATCGATGCTCTTACAATTCTGGAAGTCGAAAGTCTGAACCAGTTTCACTGGGCTGAAGTCACGGTGGTAGCAGGGCCAGTTCCTTCTGGAGACTCTGAGGCAAGAATTTGTTTCGTTGCCTCTTTCAGCTTCCAGTGGCAGCCTGTATTCTTTGGCTTGACATCCTTTGTCCTTTCCTCCACCTTCACAATGCACCACTTGAGTCTCTGCTTCCATCATCACATCCCCACTGCCTTCTGATTTCCCACCTTCCCTTTATTTAGGACCCCTGGGATTACACTGGGTCCACCTGGATAACCCAGGATACCCTCATCTCAAACCCTTAACCTAAATGCAACTGCAAAGTCCCTTCTGACATAAAAGGTAACATTTACAGGTTCTGGGCTTAGGAATGGAGACATTGGGAGCCATTTTTCAACTTTCCATAAGGTGGAAGGGGAATTAAGAATGAAAGAGGGTAGGGTTGGTGAGAATAGGTGTTTTAGGTCAGAATCCCTAGAAATAGAGCCCGAGACAAGAATTTGGGTGCAGCCCGTGATGTATTTCAGGAGAATCCTGTAAAAGAGAGTAAAGAAGGACGGGCAGAGGGAAGGCAAACAAGCATGCGGTTGCAGCATCTAGTCTCCGCCTGACCCTCAGAGGGTGGGCTCTGGAGCATAAACTGCACGCAGGTTTGTCCTCTCTTGAGACAAGAGTGCCTGACTTTATTATGTTTAACATTTTATTTTGGAATAATTTCAAACCTACAGAAAAGTTGCCAACATAGTACAGAAAATTCCCACATGTTCTTTAATCAGATTCACCAAATTTTAAATGTGACACATTTTAATATTCTCACTCTGTTTCTACACGCACACACACGCACACACACGCACACACACGCACTTTATTTTTCCTGAACCATCTGAAAGTAGTTGCTACATCGTGCCCTGCTCAATATTTAAATTTGTACTTTTTAAGAACAATTATATTCTCTTACATAATCACAGTACAGCTACCCTGTTTAGGATATTTAACATTTATATAATACTTTCTAAAGTTAATATTCCACTTATATAAAGTAATCTACAGTTGATATTCCAATTTTGTAAGTTGTCCCAATGATATCATTTATAGCATTTCCCCATCTATCTGGTCCAGAATCCAGGATTACATTTCATTGTTATGTCTCTTTAATATCCCTTACCCTAAGAAAGTTCCTATTTGCCTGTTATAATATTGAAATTTTTAAAGAATGCAGTTCAGTTATTTTTTAGAATTTTTAAAAAGTAGAGTTTGCCTAAAGTTTTCTCAAGATTGAATTCAGATTACATCTCCCCAGCTGAAATACTTCTTAGGCAATGTCATGTCCCCCTCAGAGTATCATATCTGAAGACACACATTCTGTCTACCCCTTAATGATGATGTTAATTTTCATGACGTGGTCATAATGTGCAGTTTTTCCACTGTATACTTATTATTTTTCCTCTTGCAACTAATGAGCAATCTGTGGGGGAGATGCTTTGTAATCATGCAAATATTCAGTTCATCATGAACCTTTTCCAAATAGATGTGCATCCATTGATGATTCTTGCCTGAACTAAACTTTACTATAATATTTGTAAAATGGTGATTTTTTTTTTCTAACTCCACTGCTCATTCCATATTTATCAGTTGGCATTTGGCTTATACTGTAAGCCTGTTTATTATTTATTTGATTTGTTTATTATCTATTTTTTTCAGCATGAACGCATGGATTTCTATTTTATTCAGTATGCTATAATCCTTTACTGTCCTTATTTATTATGATCCTCAAACTGTTTTGGATTTGGCCCATAGGCGCTCCTTCGAGCTGACTCCTGTGCCTTTATAATCCATGCCAATTATTAATATTTTAATGGCATCCTTACTTTCTGACCCAATAAAAATGTTCTAGGCTCAGCTTATACTTTCCCTCTCCCAGCTCTGAAATCAGATATTTCTCCAAGGAGTCAAGTTTCCCTTTATTGGAGGAAAGCCCAGGAAATGGGCTCTAGGTCTGCTCATTGTTGTTGGGGTATTTTTGCTTCCAGGTCCTTCCAGCAGACCCTCCCAGAGAAGCCATCATGGGGAACACAACCAGGAAGAAACTTTGCATATGAATAGAAAGACTTCATTTTGTTCAACCAAGCAGAGTCCCGTCTTTCAAATGTGTTCTTTGGTGAACATATCCAGAACACTGGGGAAAAGATGAAAAGAATATACATCTTCTTTGACAGCTTTAGTACAGTTCAGAGCCTTAAATCTATCATAGTGCAGACCAATTACTCATACTTGCCCTGCCCTTCCTGATCTGAAGTTGGACTCCCAGCATTCATGGCCCATATCCATGTTTCCTGATGCCTGTCCTGTCCCTATTTCTCCTTTTGTTCAGTTCCCTGCCTAACTTTTTTTTTTTCATGGGCAGGCACCAGGAATTGAACCCAAGTCTCTGGCATGGCAGGCAAGAACTCTGCCTGCTGAGCCACTGTGGCCTGCCCCTTGTGCTTAACTTTTGAGGTCTCCTGTTCAGATTATGAGATCTCTATACATGGCAATCACATATTGAGCAATTTTAAGCTCCTTATATATATATTTTTCCTTTTTTAAAATTTATTTTTTTAAAACATAACAACATACAAACAAGAACATTCTTACCATGTGATCATTCCATTCTTGGTATATAATCAATAACTCACAATATCATCACAGTTATATATTCATCACCACGATCACCTCTCAGAATATTTGCATCAATCCAGAAAAAGAAAAAGAAGAAAAAAAATTCGTACATACCACCCCCCTCCCCCTCACCAATCACCAGCATTTCAATCTACTAAATTTATTTTAACATTTGTTCCCCCTACTATTTATTTATTTTTAATCCATATGTTTTACTTGTCTGTTGATAAAGTAGATAAAAGGAGCATCAGATACAAGGTTTTCACAATCACACATCACATTGTGAAAGCTATATCATTATACAATCATCTTTAAGAAACATGGCTACTGGAACACAGCTCTACATTTTCAGGCCATTCCCTCCAGCCTCTCCATTACACCTTAACTAAAAAGGTGATAGCTATATAATGCGTAAGAATAACCTCCAGGATAGCCTCTTGACTCTGTTTGGACTCTCTCAGCCACAGACCCTTTATTTTATCTCATTCTCTCTTCCCCCTTTTGGTTGAGAAGGTTTTCTCAATCCCTTGAGGCTGAGTCCCAGCTCATTCTAGGATTTCTGTCCCACGTGGCCAGGGAGGTTTACACTCCTGGGAGTCACGTCCCACGTAGACAGGGGTGGGGTGGGGACTTTGCTTGTCTTGTTGGCTGAGAGAGAGGTCAAGGCTCCTCATATTTACTAATGCATTTCAACTTTATAAAAAGCTGATAGGACAAATATTGCTATTCTCATTTTATAGATGAGGAAATGGAGGCAGAGGCAGGTTAAGTAATTTGCCTAAATCACACAATCAGAAAATGGCAGAGCTTGTCTTTAAACCCAGGTAGTTTGGCATCAGAATTCATGCCCTGAACCACTCTCTACTGGGTCTCTCAGTCCTGACATGCAGAGTGCTAGACCCTGAGCTTAAGAGCGTGAAACAGATATGCTTTTACATCATCGCTCTGTTATTCAGTGGTTATGTGCACTTGAACAAATAACTTAGTCTCACTCACCAAGCCTCAAGTTCCACATTTATAAATTAGGGTGAGGACAATATCCAACTTAGAGTATTGTAAAGGTCTTTAAATGAGATAATTATATATATATGGCTTAACAAAATGCTTGGCACATAGTGCACTTTTAATAAAGAGTAGCTCCTATTATCATTGCACCCCAGATAAAATCTTAGTCTTACTTAGTGCCTTTATTATTCCCTCTACCCCTTCTCATCCTACGTTAAGGTCTTGTTACGCTCCATCTATCTCATTGCCTGGCACATAGTGGGCACTGTAAATGTTTGGTGAATATGTTATTGAGCAGGTGGGTGAGTGAGTTTGGTGCCACAAGTCTGGACATACGGTAAGACTGCCGAGTACTTTCTCGTGGCTGACATCTTGGCCCTCTGGGGTCTCTGGGGATGGGCGGGTAGGAGAGCAAGGCCTCACGCCTTTCTAATGCACTCATTGTCTTTCACAGCAAAATGAGTCTTCCAGCTCTTGTTTACCCTGCTGGCTTGGACAGCCTCCAAGCAGTGACCACACAGGAGTCTCAGCCAGTGTTTGGGGTTTGTTTACTCCCAATGGGACACAATCACTTGCAGACTCAGTTTTCTAGCTTCAGTCTTCAAAATTTCAGAGGAAATCCAAGCTCTGCTTTTCTTCCAAGGATTTTCTGGTTCCCTACTGTGCTATTTGAAGGCCAGTTCTCAAACACACATCTGGCCGCTTCTTGTTTTTCACTGCATGTAAAATAGTTAGAGGTGTGAGTTGAACCCAGGAGTCAGACGGCTTTGATTAGGACACTATTCTCCATTCACTGGCTGTGAGTCATTAAGAACTCTGAGTCTCTTCTCATCTCTAAAACGGGGTTATGAACATTTAACGATATTGTTCACGTGAAGTACTTAGCACAATGCCTGTCCATTGTGGGGGCTTGTTAAAGGTTAGTAACCTTTTGTTCCACTCCTTTAAGCAGAGTGAATTAACAGGAATTTTTTACTGTAAGTGCTGAAGTCTCTGAGTCTATTGTCTTCATACAGAAGGTGCTGCCTCAGGAGTCCTGTCCTGCCTCTCTCCTCCCGGGGAAGTCCCTGCTGCTGACAAATCATGTCTTGTTAGGGCCAAGTGACCTACTTTTACTGTTGTGTATATCTGGGTCTCTAGTCACCACCCCTCATATTCTGCAACATTCCCACCCTCTCCCCTTGTCAGCAGGTCATACCATGACAGAAATTAGGACTTGCTGGGTCTTTGCTATCTGACAATTGTAGATCTGGTAGGCTCTGGAGATGCAGGGAGTAGAATTCCCAGACATAAAGAGAGGCATTCACCCTGTCTCCAGCCTCCAAGAGAGCATCCGGTTTCTTATATTTTATGATCACTATAGTAACAAACAGTCCCTTTACTTCTAAATACTTCAGAGTGTTTTCCAAGGAATAAGGATATTCTTTTACATCATCACAATATAATTATCAAAATAAGGAAAATAATATGATACAATCTTATACTCTACAGTCATTCAAATTCACCAACTGCCCTGGTGTTGTTCATGATGGTTATTTTTCCCCTAGCATTATGCATGGCATTTAGCTGTCACCTCTTTAGCGTGACAACTAAATAATTTGGAAGTTGCACAGAGCTGATAATCAACCTCATTGTTCTTTCCACTAGAGCCCTGCTTCCTTCCTCTCATTGTGGAGAAAGAGCTAAGCTAAAATCATCCTTTGCAAAACTCTATCTGGTACCGCAGTGTGGGCAGCCCTGTTTAGGTACTGGATAAATACCAGCGCCTGGGTGGTATGTGAATGACCAGGGCATCATTGTACTCAAGCTAAGAAAAGTAAATTCTATTTGCCATTCCTATTTGGGAACAAACCCATATCTTAGAAGCACATTTCTTTCCACTTGGCAAAGGGATATGCTGCCACCGAAACACCAGCCATGCCAAAGCCAAACTTTTCAGTGGAAGCTTCCTTCCCTCCTTCCTTCCTTCCTTCCTTCCTTCCTTCCTTCCTTCCTTCCTTCCTTCCTTCCTTCCTTCCTTCCTTCCTTCCTTCCTTCCTCACTCCCCCTTCCTCCCTCCCTTCTTCTTTTTCTCTCTCTTTTCCTTTCATTCTTTCCCTCCAACTCTCCCTTCCTTCTTGTAGTTGTCTAAACTCAAAGATGATCTTATAAATATCTTAACTGAATAATAAAATCCAGGGGTCCATCTGACATAAGAAGCACATGGTCAGGTTGGGTCTACCACTAAGGGGCTGTTTTAACCATCACAAAATCCAGGCACTTTCACTTTCCATAGCTGATCATATATATTAAAGTACATGTACACATCATGTTTTTTAAAAGTATTTTTGTAATTCTGCTTTTGAAAATATTTGACTGTAAATTACTTATTTCCTATAGGATTGGTTATAATTTCTGAGAAATTGTTGCCATTCTCTGGAGTCTTGTGAAGTGAGAAATTCTAACCTTAAATTGTTTTCAAATGTAATGAAAATGTCAACAAGTGTTAAAGTAAAAATAACGTTGATTTAACAGTTGATATATAACATTTTATAGATATTTAGATTTATATTCTTTTAGTTTTTGGAAATTTCCTATCTTAAAGCCATTGGATTTTCTTTTCAAATTTAAAATGCAATTTTATTGTGATATACTCATACACCAAATAATCCATCCAAAGTATATAATCAATGGCTCACAGTATCATCATATAGTTTTGCCTTCATCAATACAATCAGCTTTAGAACATTTTCATTACTTTAAAGAAAAAAAAATAAAAATAAAAAAGAACACACAAAAAATCCCATATCCTTTATGCCACCTATTATTTAGTTATTATTTATTGTCTTTACTTTATTATTCATCTGCCCATACACTGGATGAAGGGAGTATCAGTCACAAGGTTTTCATAATCACATGGTCATATGATAAAAGGTATATAGTTATAAAATCATCATAAAAAATCCAGTCTACTGGATTACAGTTTCAGATATTTCCTTCTAGCTACTCTAATATCTTAGAAACTAAAAAGGATTATCTATATAATGTATAAGAATAACCTCCAGAATGACCTGTCAACTCTATTTGAAATCTCTCAGTCACTGAAACTTTGTTTTGTTTCATTTCTTTTCCCCCTTTTGGCCAAAAAGGCATTCTCAATCTCACGATGCCAGGGTCAGACTCATCTCTGGGAGTCATGTCCCATGTCGCGAGGGAGACTTATATCCCTGGAAGTCATGTCCCATGTGGAGGGGAGGGCAGTAAGTTTATTTGCAGAGTTGGCTTAGAGAGAGAGACCACATCTGAGCAACAAAAGAGGTTCTCTAGGGGTGACTCAGGCATAATGATAAGTAGGCTCAGCTTCTCCTTTGCAGGAATAAGTTCCATTAGGGCAGTCCCCAAGATCAACAGCTTGACGTATTAAATTGGGAGTCTCTAATGCTTGTGAGAATATCAGGAATTCCAAAGGTGGGGAAGTTTAATATTTCCACATTTTCCCCAGTCCTATAAAGGGCCTTTGCAAATACTGTTTATTTTCTGTACAAAATACTCTGGGATATATTGGGGTATTACATTAACCTGTACAGAATTACAAAATCTCATTCCCTATTCTAGGTTCCACATAATTATGTTGTTTAAATCAACTGACTGTACAGATTAAATTAGATATTGTGCTACAGAAAATATATATATTTTGCACCAAATAAACATTTCTTCTTTTGGTCTCCCACAGAAGTTGAAGCTTTAAACTACAGTCAATAGCATCCATTATCCTGTCTTCAGATTTACCTTAATCCTAACCAAGTCTATTTCATTCATATCTCTAATTGAAGTCTGATCTCTTTTTTAGTTTCTTTAACAGTGCTGAATGGAGTAATGCTTACTTTCAGAGCTGTAGACCTCTAACTCTGAGTTTCAGATGTCACACAGATATCCAAAGTTCCAAAGAACTAAAGGTTATATACAAATCCCTCAGCATCTCAGAATTAAGAAATAATGGTTAAAACTCAGGAATAGATGTGACTGCTATAAAAGCTTACAATCTAGGAACTGACATTTAGCTTTAGTATATTACTTTTGTTACAATTAATGGAAGAATATTACAGTGCTACTGTTAACTATAGACCATAGTTTGCATTGATTATATTTTTTCCATTTACCATCTCATTATCAACATGTTATGGTGACATTCATTGTTCTCCCTCATGTAAAAATTTTCTTATATATGTACATTTAATCATTGTACACTCTAGGTTTCACTAAGTTATACAGTCCCAGTTTTTATCCTCTATCTTTCCTTCTGGTGTCATACATGCCCCTATCATTCCTCTTTCAACCATATTCACATTCAACCTTGTTCAGTGTACTTAAAATATCGTAAGTATTGCTGTCATCAGATAGTATTGTGCTATGCATTTCTGGATCTTTACAATCAATGCTATTAAACATTCTGTACTCCTTCAGCATCAAACGCCCAGTCTCTACCCTCTTTGTATCTCCTGATAACCTATGTTCTTAACTTTATCTCTCTGAGTTTGCTCATCATAGTTAGTTCATATTAGTGAGACCACACAGTGTTTGTCCTTTTGTTTCTGGCTAATGTCACTCAGCATAATGTCCTTAAGGTTCATCCACATTGTTACATGTATCATGACTTTATTTTGTCTTACAGCTGGGTGATATTCCATCATATGTATATACCACAGTTTGTTTATCCATTCTTCTGCTGATGGTCATTTGGGCTGTTTCTATCTCTTGGCAAGTGTGAATAATGCTGCTATAAACATTGTTTACAAATGTCCATTCATGTCCTTATCTTCAGTTCCCCTGAGTATATACCTAGTAATGGGATGGTTGGATCATATGGCAATTCTATACTCAGCTTCCTGAGGAACTTCCAGAGTGGTTGCCCCATTTTACATTCCCACCAACAGTGAATGAGTGTGCCTCTTTCTCCACATCCTCTCCAGCACTTGTAGTTTTCTGCTTTTGGGATAATGTCCATTCTAGTAGGTGTGATATGATATCTCATTGTGGTTTTAATTTGCATTTCCCTAATAGCTAGTGAAGTTGAGCATCTTTTCATATGTTTTTGAGCCATTTGTATTTCCTCTTCTGAAAAATGTCTGTCCATGTAGTTTGTCCATTTATTAATAGGCTTGTTTGTCTTTTTGTTGTTGAATTGTAGGATCACTATATATTCTAGATATTTAACCCTTATGCCACCTGGTTTCCAAACTTTGTCCCCATTGCATAGGCTGCCTTTTACTTTCTTGACAAAGTCCTCAATGTGCAAAAGTATTTAATTTTGAGGAGAACCCATTTATCATTTTCTTCTTTTGTTGCTCATGCTTTGGGTGTAAGGTCTAGAAAACTACCTCCTATCATAAGATCTTTAAGATATTTCCTTACATTTTTTTCCTAAAAGTTCTATGGACTTAGCTCTAATGTTGAAGTCTTTGATCCATTTTGAGTTAGCTTTTGTCTAGGGTGTGAGATATGGGTCCTCTTTTATTCTTTTGGATATGGATATCCAGTTCTCCAAGCACCATTTTTTGAAGAGGCTGCTCTGCCCCAGTTGAGTTAATTAGACCACCTTATTAAAGATCAATTGTCTGTGGATGAGAGGGTCTATTTCTGAATGCTCAATATGATTCCATTGGTCAGTATACCATGCCACTAACATGCTGTTTTGACCACTGTAGCTTTGTAATATGCTTTAAAGTCAGGCAGCATGAGACCTCCCACTTCATTTTTCTTTCTCATGATATTTTTAGCTATTTGAGACACCCTGCCCTTCCAAATAAATTTGATTATTGGTTGTCTATTTTTTCAAAGTAAGTTGTTGGGATTTTAATTGGTATTGCATTGAACTATACACCAGTTTGGGTAGACTTGACTCCTTAACTATAATTAGTCTTCCAATCCATGAACATGTTATATCCTTCCATTTATTGAGATCTTCCTTGAACCACTGGATTTTTTTTAATTTTTAATTTTTGTTTTTTCATCACATAGTTGTATATTCATCATCATGATCATTTCTTAGAACATTTGCATCAATTTAGAAAAAGAAATAAAAAGAAAACAGAAAAAAATCATACATACCATACCCCTTACCACTCCCTTTCATTGATCACTAGCATTTCAATCTACTAAATTTATTTTAACATTTGTTCCCCCAATTATTTATTTATTTTTAATCCATATGTTTAATCATCTGTCCATAAGGTAGATAAAAGAAGCATCACACACAAGGTTTTCACAATCACACAGACACATTGTGAAAGCTATATCATTATACAATCATCTTCAAGAAACATGGCTACTGGAACACAGCTCTACATTTTCAGGCATTTCCCTCCAGCCTCTCTGTTATGCCATAACTAAAAAGGTGATAACTATTTAATGCATAAGAATAACCTCCAGGATAACCTCTCAACTCTGTTTGGAATCTCTCAGCCATTGACACTTAATTTTTTCTCATTTCTCTCTTCCCTCTTTTGGTTGGGAAGGTTTTCTCAATCCCTTGATGCTGAGTCCCAGCTCATTTTAGGATTTCTGTCCCACATTGCCAGGAAGGTTCACACCCCTGGGAGTCATGTCCCATGCAGAAAGGGGGAGGGCAGCGAGTGTGCTTGTCAGGTTGAGCCATTGGGTTTTGTAACTGTTGTTTTGCAGGGTTCAGGAATTTTGATAGTCCTCTGAAAGCCTCAGGGACTTCAAGCCCTGTGCCTAGGCCTGATGGATAGAATGGCTCTACTAGAATGCTCTTTGCATTTCTTTTCTGTTTGTGTCTTCAAGGTCACCAACACACAGGTTCCCTAGAACAGATCGCTTTGCCCCTTGCTTCTTGGCCTGCCCTTGCTTATGTTTTCTCTGAGCTCTGTGGGGACAAGGACCATCTGTGGTGCCATGAAAAGTGCACTGGGTTTGGAGTCAGGAGGTTTGGGTTCTAGTCCCAATATCAGTGTACCTCTGGATAAGTCACTTTAATATCTCTCAGTTTCAATTTTCTCACCTAAAACTGGGATAATAATACTGCAAAGAAATGAGAATTATGTGTAATAACATACATAGAGGCTCTACCTAACTCGAGTATTTGAAAGGTCGAGTATGTGAACATTTTCAGCAGACTGCAATGTGCAAGCGCTCACTATTATGCTTCATGGGTTTCTATCATCCTTAAACAAAACTCATCATGACACTTACCTGACCAAATTCAGTGACTCCTGCATTCTCCTGAATCAAGCCCGAACAAGCCTAACTCAGTATTCAAGACTTTCATGACATGACACCAGTCGACCTTCCCAGCTTCATATAGTCCATCACTCCTCTCTACACCTACATGGGAGAACTCTAAACACTCATCATTTCTGGAAAACCCTTTAAACTTTTACTCATTCCTTGCCTTTGTTCTTGCTGTGCCCTCTGCCCGAAAGCACCATCCTTCCTGCTCCCATTTCCACTTGTCAATATGCTTTGCAATCCTTCAATATTCAGCTCAATGCCACTGGCTTCTGTGTTTTGTACCTCTATTGTGACATTTATCCCTTCCTGTCTGTTTTATAATTGGTTGTGCCCAAGTCTCTCTTTCCTTCTGAACCATAAGCTCCTTGAGGGCAGAGGCTGGGCTTTATTCATCTTTGTAACCTTGAAAGTACCTAGTCCTTTTTTGTAGTAGGACCTTAGGCAAGCTACTTAATTTTTCTAAGCCTCGGTCTCCTTATCTGTCAAATGGGATTAGAAATAATTTACAGCATCTCACTTATTTTATTAAGTGGGATGACATATGTTCGGGTCTAGCATAATGACTAGTTCATAATAGACACCGAGTAAAAGTGGGCAGGGGTCTAAAAGAGAAGTTTACTTTTGTGTTTAAAAAGTGAAATGATTCTGGGAATGCCCGTCAGTTGACCTGCTATCTTCTGTTCTGTTGTCCTGTAGGGGAGAGTTTAGAAATGCCCCCGTTGCTGGGCACCAGAGGATTTTCTTCTATCCAAGAGCGCAAGTTGTCACCTGTCCTTGGAGCCTTTGTGGTCCTCTTAATCACTATGATCCTGTCCAGTGGTACCTCCTGTTTCCTCAGTTACATCTGTGCCTGCTGCTGCAGCTCCACCAAGGTACTGCTGGTCAGCAGGCTTGATCCAGCCATACCCGAAGAACAAGTGTAATTTCCTGGCCTCTGGCCACAAGGTTGACAAAGCAAGCCATGACAGACAACTGATAATCTGGGTATGGGGCAGGAAAACCACCTGTATCTCTCTACCGTGGATTTTGAAGATACACTTACAATACAACTGTCCCCTGACTTCCATGGTTTTACATCCTGCTGGTTTTCATACTACTTCTGTGGCTGCTTTATCTCAGATCCCTTTACTGGCATTTCTTCTTCCATTCCGTGGATTCTATCTCCATTTATATCCTGCTGCCTCCCAAATCTACATCTTCAACCCACTCCTGTATCCTCAGTTTAGTCAACTGGCCATATTTTGCATATGTTCATCTGATCATACAAGAGGCACCTCGATTCAGCATGCCCCAACTCAACTCATCATCTCCTTACCCTCTAACTTACTCTTCTGCCTGCTTTTCCTTGTATCAGTAAATGCTGCCATGATCTTCTCAGTTACTTAAGCCTGAACTATAGGAATAAACTCCAGTTTGCCCTCTCTTTACCCTTTCTATCCAAATTGAACACCAAGGTCTGTCATCTTTCCATACCTTACTTCTACTCCATCTATCCATCCAACAAAATATTTATGGGCACCTACTACATAGTGCTAAATAATGACTAGTTATGCAAAGCCGTCTTGGAAATTTGGGGGAGGAAGGGGTATTTTGCGTCACAGATAGTTTGGTGTCCAAATATATGATTTTCTTTTAATATATACTTTTTGCCTTATAAATCATATCATTTGTGTATTATAATTTTGAAAGGTATTGTGAAAAAATGAATCTGAGTCCTAAGTAATATCTATCACAGGCCAAATGTTGGTGTGGGGTAGTGGCTAAAGCACAGAGTGTCATGTTAGCATTAGGAGTGTCAGGTTCAATTCCAAGCTCAACCACTAAGCTTTGCAACCTGGGACAAGTGATTTAACTTCTTTAGCCTGCAGTTTTCCTGCTGAAAGACGTATATAATAACCATTGCTTTATTGGCCTCATTTGGGCTTTTGAAAGACTCATAAGATCATGAATATGTTTTATGAACCATGAGGAGCAGCATAATCATAAGGGAATATGATTAGGAAGGCGATGTCCGAAGTCATTACAGGAGGAAACAGAAGAGATGTCAAAACATAAAGTTTTCTATAAAACTAAAACACCAAATTTTTAAGAAGTAATGAACAGAAAACACAATTCTGTGATTATACTGAAAGCCGTTGATTATATATGTTGGGAAGGATTGTATGGTATGGGAATAAAACTGATTTAAAAATAAAAATTGTGTAACTTGTAAAGAGATACAAACGAAGTCACCATTTAGCCAATAAAGCCTTAACATGAGTTTAAAAATAAAAGTAATGAATATACGTAAGGAAAGCGAAAGCTGGAAGAAATAGTTTAAGGATTAAGAGTGATAGAGTAATAAAAGCCCTCTTCTATTTCAACAAACACACTGCATTTGGAGTATAAAATCAAGATGTCTTTTATGACTTAGCAGCCTCTCTGGAATTGCCTAAAGCAAATATTTAGATTCCATCTTCAGCGATGCCGTGGAACTGCTACTCCCTGGAAGAACGTGGACCACAGTCCATGGAGACAGGAAAGCGTCTTGTGCTTTCTCCTGTTTTGGAAACTAAGTTAAGCCAACCTGCTTGCAGAGTTGTTAGGTTGATACAGGTTTTTAAACTAATCTAGGCTCATTTATTCATGCCCGTAAAGGAAAGTGGTGGCTTCCCATTCTCCCACAACACACAGGCTCAGAAAGATGTGTTTATTGGATTAGCAACACTTTGTATTAAAGATGGGTCAAGGAGTCATATATAATCAAATCAATACCCTGGCAGGACTGGAACCCAAGTCTTTGGCATAGTCCAGTGTTCTTCTGATCCCCCATTGTGAGCTAGAAGTAGGAAGGAGAGACATAGCACAAAAAGGTGCGATTTAAATCACAATGAAATAGATAATCTAAGCCTCTAAAAGAGGGTCAGGCAGCCTAATGTAGTTCTTTGCCATTGCTCATTGGGTTTTGTGGGTTTATGAACTCCAGAGGAAAGAGTGAGTTCCACCACAACTTCAGAGCTCAAAGGCTTGCCCCATTGTTCTCAAATCCCCCTCCCTTCACCTGGGCAGGACCCTCTTCTACTTCAAACTCTCTTCCCCAGAGCCCCTCAGCTCTGAATTCTTGACACAATCATTGTGAGCTTGCTTGCTCCATTAAAATGAATCCTTGCGAGTGGAAGCATGAAGATATTTAAGCACCACCAAGCACACTGTTTTGTACTTTTATAAACCTACTTCCTTCTGTGAACTATTCTGTGAACTCCTTGAGGGCAGGCCATTGTCTTCTCTATCCCCATGTCTCTGCTTCTAGTTAAATCCTGGAACTTCATAAGTAACTGGGAGGTGGTTTTTGGATTGAATTAGAAATTGTTGCGTCCACCTCTCTCCTTTCACCTGAGTCTAAGGTCCACAGCAGGAGCAGAACCCTCTGTCCTGTCTCAATCCAGAGCTCATTCTACTCGCTGGTGACTTCATTTGTATCTCTTTCCAAGTTATACAATTTTCATTTATTAATTTAGAGAGAAAAGAACAAAGATAGCAGGTTCAAATTCTGGCTTCACTACTAATTAGCTGCATCGCCTTATTAAGTTAGTTAATGTCTTAGAACTTCAGTTCCTCATCTGTAAAATGGGATTAACTATATCTGTTTGTCAGGGTGTTTTGCAGATTACAAACAATAAAGTAAGAGAAATAGGTACTGGATAACTTACAGGTATAATCATTATTAACTTTTGCCTCCATGTTTGTGTCTAGTTGCCAGATATGGCCTCCTGACACTTTTTGGGACAGTAACCTGCCCCATCTCCTGATGGAGTCTCCACCACCCCCAGGTCCAGAGCTGAGGTTTCTGATTCCTGAAGGCAGAAGATGACAGGAATCCATGACTCCAGATCATTTATAGCTGGAATGGACCCTGCATTTAAACTCCCTTACTCACCTTTCTGGTCTCAGCCCTGGTTCTGGCAAATGATTTTGGCTTTGCATCCCTGTCCCAGCATCTTGGAATCAAGAAGTAGAAGGAAACATGGATATCATGTATTCCCACTTTACCCACACTGCAGAGATCTCTGACACTAAGTCCTAAAGTCCTTGCAGAATATTCCACTGAGAAAACAATACTGAGCCCACCCTTTTCTGCTTCTAGAGGAAGCTCCTTCCTATTCCTGTTCAGTGCTGATTGTAACCAGGGTCTGCTCTTCATTGAGTGATAACAGATGCCTTTGAATATCCATCCATTGGTTCTAGTTCTGCTTTGTATAGCCACAGGGAACATGGCAGCCCCATACGACACCACAAAATATGGTGATCATCTTTTTCCTAAATTATCTCTTTGGAATGCATGTAAACTTCACAAGAACAGACATCTTTTCCATTTTGCCTCGATGGGTGTCTTGCACATAATAAATATTTGCTGAATGAACACTGATAATGTACTGGACAATTAATTAGTTATTTGACATTCACTGTCTCTGATCCTCACAGTAACCCTACTGGAAAGAAATTACTATCCTCATTTTATATAGTTATTTTGCATGTAAAGAAGGATCAGTTTCCCCGTGGGATCAACAAAGCCAGCCAGACAAAAAGGGGGAAAAGAAATATAACAAATAAGGTATCAGTGGCAGAGAGAGTTCAAATAGAGTCGAGAGGCTACACTGGAGTTACTCTTACACAAGCTTCAGTTAGACATTGCTACCTATCATAATTGCCAACCCCCAATCAAAACCATTCCTGTCAATCCTAAAGAACACCTATGGCATTAAATAAGAGTCCACAAAGGTTCCATGCACTAGGATAACTTTCCAAAACCTACAACCTTCAGATGGGTTCCTGGACCAGTTAAGTCCTGAAATGCAGAGGGGCCAGCCCTTCTAGAACATCAACTAGTTCCACCCCCCTATCTCATATTATTGACAGGTCCTCCCAACATAGAATAGGCATAGACCAAATATCCCTAAAAAGTGGGAGAAAGATCAAAGATGATGGTGGAATTATACAGGGAAGGTTGGGCTTAACAAATGAGTGAATGCTGAATCATTATACTGATATATCTTTTACCTCTAGTACCTTAGAGCAGCTAGACATAAAAACCTAAAAGTGTAGAATTGTAACCCATACCAAACTCTGAAATCTGTTCTACAATTGTTGCGATGTACTTTGAAATTTATTGCTTTTATGTATATATGTTATTTAAAGAGAAGGAGGAGTATAACAGAGAAGATGGGATTTAACAAATGCTGAATCATTATATTGATATTTCTTCTGGTCTCCAGTTTCTTGGAGCAGCTAGAAGAAAAAGTGAAAAATAGTGGAACTGAAATACCAAACTTTAAAATGTGTTCTATAACTACTTGTTAAAATGTACTTGGGAATGTATTGCTTTTTTATATGTATGTTATATTTCACAATTAAAAAAACATTTAAAAAAAGAGAAAACAAAAATAAAGAAGGATCCATTTATATCCTTTTATTCACTTATTTTCATCTCATCTGTGATATCAATCTTCCTTTAAATATTTGGATAAAAATGAGTGTTGTTTTTAAAAAATCCTTAAATAAAGCCATTGCACTTTTAAAAAATTTATTGGTTTTTTTACTTAGTGAATTGAGCCAATTACTGACTTTTTGCTTATTCAAGATGGTTGTTAAGATTAATAATGTGTATTGCACTGAGTTTCCTGGTTCTGGTCCAATCAGTGCAGGGCTGGCATCCTTGTTCTGAAGAAGGTCAAGTCCATGACACTGGTTTACTGCAGAACCTCAAAGTCCGCTTGTGCTGTTTGGATGATGCTCAAGTGCCCTGGGCGGGAGAGTCACAGCCTCAGCTACTGAGAAGGCGCGGCACTGGCTGAGACCTACAGGGGGCAGACTCATTCACACAGGCGGGAGCATGTGCTCAACATGTCTAATTGGCATCTTCAAGGCACAGCATAGCGTATAAATCCTCATCAAGTCCCCAGATTAGCTGGCACCACTCTTAACAAAGGGAAGAAAGTGAGAGGTGGACAAGCAAAAAGACATAATAGAAAGAGAAAAAGCAGAACACAAACTTGAATGAAGGATTTCACCACCATCATTGTCAAGAGCACGTCCTGAGACCCAAGTGGCTATTTTGCATGCTATTGACTTGCATTTAAAGACACTGTATTTGGAGGTCCCTCTATGCTACCAGGAGAAGGTGTGGAAAGGGAAAAACTAAAAACAAATAAAGCTACCAGGTTGCTTTCAGATGTTAGCATCTGAGAAGTAGTCAAAAGGTCAATAAACCACTAGGGCACTAGGGGGCGATCCAGGAATGAACAAAAGTCAGTCCTCCGGGCAAAGTTCACTTGGGGATTTTTTAAAAGCATATTTTCTAAGGCGTGAAGAAATCTGAGATCATTTTGTCTGAATCTGCAGACCAAAGTGATATTTCAGACCGTTAATTTATTTATTGAGTTTATTTTTTTACTTAGAGAGGGGAAGGTCCTCCTAAACGGTCAGTAACATTTACTAAATGAGTTGATCTGAATCATGTTATGAAAAACAACAGAATTGGAACATCCTTGAATCTCAAAATTTGGATCCCTTCTCTAAGAGACTTGAGAAACTTCTGCATGTCTGCCATTCTAAATAAATTCTAATTTATGATACATATGATGTGACAATAGAGTAAGGGAAGTCTGATGTTATTTCATCAGCATATATATGTGAACAGATGCATGCATGGATTTATGTTACTTGTACTGATGATATGGTACCTGACAGTGTCAACTTAGGTACTTAAGTATGTAATGCAGCTTTGTAGTTGTGTGCATATATATTTTTCACTGGTGCATCTTCTTTCAGATAATTTAGTATATGCTAGCCAGCTGCTAACTTGGATGAAATCAAAGCTTCATCAAGAATTAAATGTCATCTGCTCTCTGCTGCCTTCCCTGATTCCCCTCTCCCCAACCAGGAGTCACAGTTAGTTGCTCCATTCTCAGCAGTCCCACAGCACCTTGTGTGAACAGCAGCATGGACTAGAGTCAGACTGCTAGGCTATGAACCCCATCTCTAGCACTGTGTCTTTTGCAAGGTCACTTATCTTCTATATGCCTCCATTTTCTCATCACTAAAGTGAAGATTAAATTAATACATATTTCATAGGTTTGTTGTGAGGATAAAATGAAAATAACATAAAGCACTCAGAACACTGTCTGGTCCATACTAGGTACTCAATAAATGCTTAGTGAATGCATGAATGAATGAACTGATACTTGCCTCTGTCCCAGTGCAAATGTATTACAAGAACAAGCTCATAAAGAAACTGTAGGATCCTTGGGTGGGTTTTCACTAGCTATAAAAAAATCAGCTTTTCAGTAGCAAACAGGGAAGTTGAGTAGTAATACCCTTTGCAAAAAAGAAATTCTAGTTGGTGTTCAGGTCTACAAGCAAGCCTCTTTATCTCACCTTTGAATATGAAGACAATGAACTGGGAATATAGGACATTTCAATAAAAGTATAGAGTTTTATTTCAAAAGCACCAGCCAGCCACTTAGAAAAGTTCTATCTGTATTCACAGAATTTCTTGCTTTGTTTTTCATCTTCTCAATTGTACCCATCTAAAAAGCTTAAAATAGCTAAATCATTAACTTGACTCTCCAGACAAATTGATAGTATTTCAGAAGAAAAGGCTTTTAAAATGTCATTTAAAAGAAATGCCGTACAAAGGAGCTGAGAGCTCCAGAATCAAGGAAAACATGATCCAAGAAACTTTACAAATGAAAATTGAGAACATCTAGGGAAACAAAAGTTCACAGATAGAAAGTAGTAATAAAAAAAAAAAATCAAACTCTCTTCCTCATCCCAAGAACTATATTTTACAGCAAAATGGTCCATTTTAAAGAAATTGGCTGAAAAGAAAACTGATCTCAAATGTTAATGTCCAGATTTATGGACTCAAGAGTGGTCATTAAATGTTTTGTCCTTTCATCAAGGTGGGTCTTATAAATAATTGAATTTTCAAGTCAAATTCTAATTTTAAAGATGTATCTCTATAGCATTTTATCATTTTTAAGGCCATAGGTGAATGGAATGAAGAGAACAAGGAGTATTCAACAGTTTGAAGAACATAATGAAGCATAAAGCAGCTGCTCAATTAAAATGTAATGAAGGCATGAACGAATTCTTCCTGGGAATATTGTTATAGTCAATCAACACAAACACATCTTTCCTGTTAGGATAGAAACAACAAAATGAAGTCATTTCTGTGGAATTTTTAGACTCTGTGTCTTGATAGTCTAGTAAATATCCTGGAGTGATAAAGCAGGACACTTTTTTTTTTTTTAAGACAGATCACTTTTAAAGGACAGGTTCTTATGTCCTTACAGTGGCTTATTCCATGGAGGATATTAGTCATGCTTGAGTTATATTGGTTTACCAAAAAAGGTATTTTCCATCAGGGAACTGGATGTAGAGCAATTATTAATAAATTCAAGAGAAGAAATGCACTCACCAGGCAGGACGATCTAACTCAATGATTTATAAAAATGTAAGAGGAACATTCAGCTAGTTCAACTTACCATGTGGCAACTCCATTTGATGCCAAAATATCCCCATGGAGATGATAGTTACTGAGCCTTACTTCTCTGGGGGATGGAACAAGAGTCATGATTTCAGCAACCTCAAAAGGAGAAGACATATGAGCATCTCAAGCTCAGAGAAGTCTATTCATCTCTGCAGCCCCAGTGCTGGCACAGTGATTGGCACCAAGAAGACAAATGAATGAACAGAATAATGAGATGGGGGAAGGGCACCAGGCAGAGAGGAAGAGAGTTGGGCAATGATAGAGGCTTCGTACAACTTGGTTGGGGCCCAGGCCGCATGACTGGGGAGAAAGGCGGATAAAACCAGACTACTATACTAGATGGGTTTTGGATCTGAGGCTAAGAAAACTAAACTTTATCCTTTAGTGAGCAGAATCGAGTCAATAGGAATATAGAGTGGCATGATGAGTTCTCAATAGCTGTGATGAGGGTTGGGGGGCTCAGAATCCAGTTAGGAGTCTGTTGCAGTAGTTTAAAGAAGAAAGGATAAAAATCAGAATCAGAGCAGTGGAAAAGGAATTGGAGAGTTGGGACTCACATGTGACATTTGGGAGAGGAAGGAATCCTTGGGCCACAGGTTAAGTCATATCAGACATCCATCCATTTTCTCACCAAATTACTTCTTGTGTTGTGTCACACCATAGGCCAGGCAATGGAGAAATCAGAGAAAAATAGGACTTAGCCCTTGTTCTTACAAGGCAAAGAGTCTTATAGGAGAAAAAGACACACAAATAACAACAGCAATGTAATATGTGCTAGAACATATGAGTGTATAAGACATACAAGAATTGTATTCAGGAACACATTTGGACTCAAGAAATACCCAAGCCCAAGTAATCTCAAGTCATGGTGTTATAGGTTATATAAACCTACTGTGATCATTCATTTGAAAAGTATTTAAGAAACTATGTGCCAAGTTCTAGATGCTGGCGGGGGTGGGGGTGGGGGTGTTGTTGAGTACTGAACATAACAGAAATTCCTGCCCTCATGAAGTTCCTTCTAGTGGTGGAGAAGAACAAAAAATAAGATTAAAACAATGTAGAATATGTGAGATGGTGCTAATGCAAAGCAGAAAAAATAAAGGTGGGAAGGGAACAGCCTGTAGCAGGGATTGGGGAGGGTTGAACTTTTAGAGAAGATGGCCAAGGGAGGGAATTTGATGGCAGGGCTGGCCTCCTGTTCCCACGGCTGCTGCTCCAATTCCAGCCACTGGCTCTGTTTATTTGATTTCCTGACACTCTTCATTCTCTCCAATGCAAACATGTCAGTCTTGCTTCATAGGATCGGCACTCGATGCTTCTCAAAACTGTCCTTGCTCTTTATGAAAATGAGAGCCTTAGTCCTTTTAATAGTCTGGAGACAAGAGGCACTGATAAATCAAGACTAAGAGAGGGTTCAGTATTTTTAAACACTTGATATAAACACAAAAATACCACACTGAAGAATCATCTTGCACTTCATGCCCCTCAGAAAACATCAGGCGAGACAGGAGGGGACAGCAGTGACCTCCCCCCCAAACCCGAGTCCACATTTTCACAGCCTGTTGAGGTTTAAACTCCTCCAGCAAGGGTCCTTGTACTTCTCATGGTGAAGCAGACCCAAGGCTCCAGAGGAGGATTCAGTTAACCAATCATTTAGTGACAGGCATTGATTGAACTTACCTGGTAAAAAGAGTCCCGTGCTCCTGAAGCAGGCAGCACAGAGAGGCAAAAGATGATCTGCTTGTCATGGAAAAGCTGGGGCTTTGGAGGACTAAATAGACTCCTCGCTGGTCTCTTGCCTTCATCCCACCCTGCCTACGGTAGCCAGAGAGACATTTCTAAATACAACCTAAAACACAACCTGATCTTGTTTCACAGGCCCCACTCCCATGCCCCAACCCTACCCCATTCAAACTTTTGTCTCTAGGCTTCTGAAAGGCCACATTTTCCTGATTTCCCTCTGACACCATAGGCTGCTGCTTCTTGGCCTCTTTGCTGCTGCTTCCTGCACCTCTTCCTTCTCTTCCTCCACCAGACTTAAATGATGGTGGGCCAGAACTCTGTCTTCAGCCCTCTTCTTTCCTGTGGCCTCATTCTCTCCTTAGGTGATATTATCCCACTCTGTGGCTTTGAATAACATCATGATGATTCCAGAGCTTTCTACTTAGCCTTACAATCAGAGATCCTATTGCTTTCTTGACATCTGTGGTAGTTAGTTTCAGTTGTCAACTTGGCCACGTGAAGGTACTTAGTTCTGTTGCTGTGGACATGCGCCAATGGTACATGAACCTCATCTGTTGCTCATTACATGCGCAGTCAGCTAAGAGGCGTGCCTACTGTAATGAATGAAGTTTGATTTAATTGGCTGGTGCTTAAATGGAGAGCTCAACGTAGCACAGCCCAATCAGCTCAGCATACCTCACCTCAGCATTCGCAGCTTAGCCCAGGTCTTTGGAGATGCAGAAAGGAATCACCCTGGGGAAAGTTGTTGGAACCCAGAGGCCTGGAGAGAAGGCCAGCAGAGATCACCCTGTGCCTTCCCACATAAGAAAAAAGCCTCAGTTGAAAGTTAGCTGCTTTACTCTGAAGAACTAACAAAATGAATCCCCTTTTATTAAAGGCCAATCTGTCTCTGGTGTGTTGTATTCTGGCAGGTAGCAAACTACAACAACATCTCTACTTGAGTGTCTAGTAGACATCTGAAACCTAACAGGACCAACACGAGAATTCTTGATATTCATTTCCCCCAATCCAAACCTAATCCTCTTCCTCAGTCTTTCCCATATCAGCAAATGGCACCCAGAATCTGCCTGGAGTGATTCCCATCTCTCCCACCACCACCACCACCATGGACAGGCACCGGGAATTGAACCCAGGTCTCCAGCATGGCAGGTGAAAACTCTGCCTGCTGAGCCACCATGGCCTGCCCTGGAGTCATTCTTGATTCCTCTTTTTCATCATAACTGATTCATATTGGCTTGGCTTTCAAATATATACTGTATTCCCAATTTACTGATTGGGAATTATTAGTTGATTAACTAATCAACATCCTCTATTCCTTAGCTGAAGTCACAATCACTTTCACCTAGGTAACTGGTTTCTCCACTTCTATGTCCTAAAATCCATTCTCCATTTAGCACCCAATGAGAATGTTTAAGCTATACATCAGACTCAAGACAACATTATGCTTTTGTGGACCCTAGGCCCTTTCGTATTGATAGGGCCCTTCTTCCACAAAAAATATTAAAAATCATGTTATGACTACATGTGGTATAAAGGCAAATATACTGACATCATATATTAAAACATTTTCATAGATCAAAGGTTTCTATTATTTTGTTTGATTTTAAAAGAAATTAAAACAATTTTTGTGTGTCCTGTGGTAAACCTCTCAAAAGACATTCAGTTCCAGGAGATGGCAGAGTAGGGTGCATTGGATTCACCCCTGCTCCATAGAACAAGATAGGGGACAGGGAAAAGATGACCTGGACTGTAGTCCCAGAGGGTGAGTGATTGAAGAGGGTCTCCAACATTTCATAGGGAGGAGACAGGCATGGAGATCAGGGCATGGGAAGCAGGGTGGGTCTGATTGGCCATAACCCCCACCAGGGGTTGGCAGTAGTTCATGGTGAAGTACAGATTCCATGGGAACTGATCATCTCACTGCTCCAGCCTGCCCCAGCTGCTGGCTGGGGAAACCTTCTTGAGTGACTCTGTAGCCGGCAGCACCCATGGGGAGTCTGGAGGCATGCCTAGTGGTCCACCACATAAAGCTGTGCCCCTGGGTGCCAGGAGCAATTGCCTGGCTGGGTGCCATGAATAGCCATCCTGTCAGGCATGGTAAATGGCAGATTTGCTGGGTGCCAGGTGCTGTGGATTAGCTGGTCCTTTGGGGTGTAGCAATCAGCTCCCCTATCCCACCACCACATTCTGGGAGCAGCCACCACACCACACACCTATCTTCCCAGCCAGCTGATGCAGTCTGGAAGAGGCAGGCCTGAGGGGAGGAGGTGCCTCATAACCATCACTTGCTGAGAAAAAGTGGTAAGTGCAGTCTGGCAAACTCCGTATCTGCCTAGGTTTTATTTTTTTAATACATTTTTTTTCTATTTTTTTATTAGTAGTATTACTTTAATTTTTATTTTTATATATTTGTATTGATTTATTATTATTATTTTTTATTTTCTCTCCCTTCTGTAGGCACCAGTTTAGGTTTATTCCCAATATATCTTGGGATGTCCCCTTCTAACATTGGGGCCTTCTACTACTGAAGTATGGCTTTTAAATATGTTTTATTATTTTTTTTGGGGGGGAGTGCATGGGCCAGGAATCCGGCCCAGGAATCCTGCATGGTGGGTGGGCATTCCCTACTGACATACCAGTGCACCTTGCCTAGCTTTCAGTAGACCCTCAAGTAGAATTGTACCTCCTACATGAGATCAGGGCCTTGGTTTGGTGGGGAATTACTGACAAACTAAGTGCAAAAGGGAGCCTTCAATGCAAAACCAAGTAAACGCAAAACTTTATATGAGGGAAGGAAACAATTTGCAAAATAACCTTATTAAGATAATCAAATGCCCTGAACACAATAGAACGTCACAAAGCACATGAAGATACAAGCAGAAACGGCCCAGCCCCCACCCCCAAAACAAAAATCAAACCACAGGAGGGGACACAGAATACAGAAAAACTATTCAGTGATATTTATAAAGAAATAAAGGATATCGGGAAGACACTAGAAGAGTATAAATAAGAATTTGAAAGATTAAATAGAAAAGTGGTAGAACTCACAGAGATGAAAGATACAGTAGACCAAAGTAGAAATATACAGAGATGCATGATAGCAGATTTGAAGAGGCAGAAGGAAGAATAAGTGAGCTAGAAGCAGAACAACTAAACAAGAGCACATGAAAGAACAAATGGCAAGAAAGAGGGTAAAAATGGAATTAGATTTTAGGGAAATGATGGACAACAAAGGGTGCACAAATATAAGAATCATTGCTGTCCCAGAAGGAGAAGAGCAAAGGGATGGTAAGGTTAGTTGAAGATATAATCAGGGAAAACTTCCCAACCCTTATAGAATACATAAATATGTAAATCAAGGAGGCACAATGAAGCCAAAATAGAATAAATCCAAATAGGCCAACTCCCAGACACATATTATTCAAACTGTCAAATGTTGGAGAGAAGCAGAAAGTCCTGAAAGCAACATGAGAAAAGCAATCTACTACATACAAGAGAAAACACATAAGACTTGAGTTCAGGCTACTCAAAAGACACCAATGGAGGTAGGAAGGCAGTGGTATGATGTATTTAAAATCCTGAATGAGAAATGCTTCCAGCCAAGAATTCTTTATGAAGCAAAGTTGTCTTTCAAAATTGAGGGAGAGATAAAAATCTTCAAAGACAAACCCTGAGAGAACTAGTCAAGAGATCTGCCCTACCAGAAATACTGAAGGGATTCCCGTCAGCTGAAAAAATAAGACAGGAAAGGGAGGTCTGGAAGAGGGCACAGAATTGAAGAGTACCAATAACAGCAACTTAAAGGATAAAAAGAGAAAGCAGGAAAAGAATATACAGAGCTAACAAAAACTAAAGGATAAGATGGTGGATTCAAGAAACGTCTTTACAGTAATAACTTTCAATGTTAACAGACTAAACCCACTAATTAAAAGATACAGATTGTCAGAAAATCCATCTATATGTTGTTTACAAAAGATGCCTCTTATATCAAAGGACACAAATAGATTGAAAGTGAAAGGATGGAAAAAGATGTTCTACGAAAGCTGCAAGCAAAAGAAAGCAGGAGTGGCTATACGAATATTAGATAAAATAGACTTTAAGTGCAAAAACGTCATAAGAGACAAAGAAGGACTCTACACGTTAATAAAAAGGACGATTCACCAAGAGGAAATAACAATCAGAAATGTTTATGCTCCTAATCAAGGGGCTCCAAAGTACATGAAGCAAACATTGGCAAAACTAAAGGGAGCTATAGACATTTCAACATTAATAGTGGGAGACTTAAACATACCACTCTTCCACTATAGATAGAACAACCAGATAGAGGATCAACAATGAAATGGAGAGCCTAAACAATATGATAAATAAATCAGACCTTATAGACATACATAGATCATTATACTCCAAAACAACAGGATACACATTTTTCTCTAATGCACATTGTGCTGGTTTGAAAGGAAGTATGCCTCCTAGAAAATCCATGTTTTAATCAAAATCCCATTTCATAAAGGTAGAATAATCCCTATTCAATACTGTATGTTTGAAACTGTCATCAGATCATCTCCCTGGGTTATGTGATTTAGTCAAGAGTGGTTGTTAAACTGGATTAGGTGACGACATGTCTCCACCCAATTGGGTGGGTCTTGATTTGTTTATTGGAGTCCTATAAAAGATGAAATGTTTTGGAGAGAAGAGATTCAGAGAGAGCAGAGCAGAACGACATAGCCATGAGAGCAGGGAGCCCACAAACCAGTGACCTTTGGAGATGAAGAAGGAAAATGCCTCCCAGGGAGCTTCATGAACTAGGAAGCCAGGAGAGAAAGTAGCAGATGATGCCTTGCTCACCATGTGCCCTTCCAGTTGAGAGAGAAACTGTGACTGTGTTCGCCATGTGCCTTTCCAGATGAGAGAAAAACCCTGAATATCATCGGCATTCTTTTTTTTTTTTTTTAACTTTATTTATTTATTTATTTATTACATGGGCAGGCACCGGGAATCGAACCCGGGTCCTCTGGCATCGCAGGCAAACATTCCTGCCTGCTGAGCCACCGTGGCCCACCCTCATCGGCATTCTTGAACCAAGGTATCTCTCCCTGGATGCCTTTGATTGGATATTTCTATAGACTTGTTTTAATTGGACATTTTCTCGGCCTTAGAACTGTAAACTAGCAACTTATTAAATTCCCCCTTTTGAAAAGCCATTCTGTTTCTGGTATATTGTATTCTGGCAGCTAGCAAATTAGAACACACATGGAACATTCTTCAGGTAGAGCATATGCTGGGACACAAAATAAGTCTTTATAAATTTAATTAGATTGACATTATCCAAAGCACTTTCTCTGATCACAATGGAATGAAGCTGGAAATAATAATCACCAAAGAATTTGAGCTTTCACAAATATATGGAGATTAAACAGCACACTTTTAAATAAGCAGTGGTTCAAAGAAGAAATTGCCAGATGAATCAGTAAATATCTGGAGACAAATGATAATGAGAAGACAACATACCAGAACTTATGGGATGCAGCAAAGGCAGTGCTGAGAGGGAAATTTATTGCCTTAAATGCCTATATTAAAAAACAAGAATGAGCAAAAATTGAGGACTTAACTGCTCACTTTGAGAAATCAGAGAAAGGACAGCAAACTAAGCCCAAAGCAATTGAAAGAAGAGAAATAACAAAGATTAAAGCAAAAATAAACACAGTGGAGAACAAAAAACAATAGAAAGAATCGAAAAAATCAAAAGTTGGTTCTTTGAGAAAATCAATAAAATTGATGGACCCCCTAGCTAAACTGACAAAGAAAAGAGAGGATACAAAGAAACAAAATCAGAAATGAGGGTGCATGGGTAGTTCAGTGGTTAGAATGCCTGCCTCTCGTGTAGGAGACCCAGGCTTGATTCCCAGACCATGCACCCCCCTCAAAAAAAAAATCAGAAATGAGCTTTTTTGTATCCTGACGAAATTTTAAAAATCATAAGAGACTTCTATGAACAACTATATGCCAACAAACTAGACAACTTAAATGAAATGGACAAATTCCTAGAAACTCATGAACTACCTATACTGACTCGAGAAGAAATAGGAGATCTCAACAAACCAATTGCAAGTAAGGAGATTCAATCAGTCCTCAAAAATATTCCCACAAAGAAAAGCCCAGGTCCAGACAGCTTCAGAGTGGAATTTTATCAAACATTCCAAAAAGAAATAACACAAATCCTGCTCAAGTGCTTTCAAAAAATTGAAGAAAAAGAAATGCCACCTAACCCATTTTATGAAGCTAAAATCGCTCTAATACCAAAACTAGATAAAGATGCTACAAGAAAGGAAAACTACAGAGCAATCTCCCTAATGAACACAGATGCAAAAATTCTCAGTTAAATACTAGCAAATCAAATCCAACAACACATTAAAAGAATTATACATCATGACCAAGTGGGCTTTATACCAGGAATGCAAGAGTGGTTCAACACAAGAAAATCAATGTAATACAGCACATTAACAAATCAAAAGGTAATAATTACATAATCATATTTGATACTTGTGCTGGTTTGAAATGATGTATGTACCCTAGAAAAGCCATATTTTAATCCTAATCCTATTTTGTAAAGGCAGCTGTTTCTTCTAATCCCTATTCAGTACTGTATGTTGGAAACTGTAATTAGATCATCTCCCTGGAGATGTGATTTAATCAAGAGTGGTTGTTAAACTGGATTAGCTGGAGGCATGTCTCAACCCATTTGGGTGGGTCTTGATTTGTTTCCTGGAATCCTATAATAGAGGAAGTATTTTGAAGAATGAGGGAGATTCGGAGAGAGCAGAGAATGCTGTAGCACCATGAAGCAGAGTCTACCAGCCAGTGACCTTTAGAGATGAAGAAGGAAAACGCCTCCTGGAGAGCTTCATGAAACAGGAAGCCAGGAGAATAAGCTAGCAGATGATGCTGTGTTCACCATGTGCCCTCCTAGATGAGAGAGAAACTGACTGTGTTCGCCATGTGCCTTCTCACTTGAGAGAGAAACTCTGAACTTCATCGGCCATCTTGAACCAAGGTATCTTTCCCTGGATGCCTTAAATTGGACATTTCTATGACTTGTCTTAATTGGGACGTTTTCTTGGCTTTAGAACTGTAAACTAGCAACTTATTAAATTCCCCTTTTTAAAAGCCACTCTGTTTCTGGTATATTGCATTCTGGCAGCTAGCAAACTAGAACAATGCTGAAAAAGCATTTGATAAAATTCAGCATCCTTTCCTGATAAAAAACACTTCAAAAGGTAGGAATCAAAAGAAACTTCCTCAATATCATAAAGGGCATATATGAATAAATCCATAGCCAGCATCATACTTAATGTAAGAGATTAAAAGCATTCCCCCTAAGGTTGGGAATAAGACAAGGATGCCCATTGCCACCATTATTATTCAACAATGAACTAGAAGTCCTAGCTGGAGTGATAAGATAGGAGAAAGAAATGAAAGGCATCCAAATAGGAAAGGAAGAAGTAAAACTTTCATTATGTGCAGACGACATGATCCTATACTTACAAAAACCTGAAAAATCTATGGCAAAGCTACTTGAGCTAATAAACAAGTTCAGCCAAGTGGTAGGATACAAGATTAAAGTACAAAAATCATTATGTTTCTATACACAAGTAATGACCTAACTGAGGAAACAATTAAGGGAAAAAATCCCATTTAAATCCCAGGTATCTAGGAATAAGCCTAACAAGGGATATCAAGGACTTGTACACAGAATACCACAAAAACATTGCTAAAAGAAATAATGGATAGGAAGGTTGAATGTCATTAAGATGTCAATTTTACCCAAATTGATCTACAGATTCAAAGCAATACCAACCAAAATCCCAACAATCTACTTTGAAAAGCTAGTTATCAAATTTATTTGGAAGGGGAAGAGACAAATAGCTAAAGATATCTGAAAAAAGAAGAGCAAAGAGGGAGGACTAATACCTTCTGACTTTAAAGATTATTATAAAGCCACAGGGGTTAAAACAGCATAGCACTGGCACGGAGACTGAAGTATCAACCAATGGAATCAAATCGAGAGTGCAGATAGACTACCATGGACAACTGATCTTTGATAAGGCCCCAAATCCACTGAACTGGGACAGAATAGTCTTTTCAATAAATGGGCATGG
>PVIY010011793.1:0-64079 GCA_004026745.1 Myrmecophaga tridactyla
GATCTCTATCACAGAAAACAAGGAACCAACTCTGCCTTAAGCTGGTTTTCTTTTCCCCTGTCGACATGGCTCCTCCTGCTACTAGGATCAGTTATCCTAATCTGTCTCTTTTTTCTCCTAGCTCCCTGCCTCCTCATCTTCCTTCAGGGGCACATGAAAGAACTATCCCGGGTAGCAGTCAACCAAATGCTCCTGCATCATTATCATCACCTGCCTTCCTCACCAGATTCCTATAGCCAGCCTCCCCACTCTCCTGGCCATGACGGTTCTGGCTATAACCCCACACTGCCCCATTACAGCAGGAAGTAGCCAGAAAGATCTTGGTGCCCTATTATCACAAAAAGGCTGGAATGTTAGGTTGGGGGAACGGGGAAGGGCACTGCAACTGGAGCTGCGGAGGCTGTGTCGCCCCTCCCAACATGACTTCCAGAACTAATGAACTGCCCCTTCCGGACGTCACCTGACCTCCATCCTTAAAAGCTGCCCATGCCAAAGCCCGCGTGCAGACTCACCTCTCTCCATCTTTGGTTCGGTGAGCTCTACCCCAGGAGTGCAGAAATAAACTCACCCACTTTAAATTTCCTGGTCTACCTTTTTCTTTCTTACCCTTTCGCCTCCTAAACCTTTCAGAAATGTCTGAAGCTTTGTAGGGTGAGGGAAAAAAAGCTAAGTATAAAGCGTCCAAAAAACATAAGTTTTCTGTTGTCTTGCCTGAGATGCTTCATTTTAATCTTGTATTTTCCCTACCACAGCCCCAGAATCAGCCACTGCTCCAGGAACCTTATAACTTTTATTGAAAAAACATATTTAGAAACCAAGATCTGGGAGCTGGGTGTGCTTATTGTTACTGGTTTACCATTACTTCTAGGTCCTTTCAGAGGACAAAGCTAGGAAATATGTGTGTGTACTAGCCCATATATATTCTCTTATCTATATTTCTATATCAATATATCCGTATATATATTAAAATAAACATAAGTTAAAAAGTTATTTAGACTTTAATCCAATACCACAGGATTCCTTCTAGCCTTTCTCCACCTGGCTTCTTCATAATTTCCTTTTCAGACAATGGAAAATTTGGTTTCTTTATCTATGATTTACTTATCTATTTGTTCAGTTCTCATATAAATGTACTTTCAGAGTTGCTAATCTATACCCCTGCATGAAACACATTTATCTACTAGATCAGGGGTTGGCAAACCCCTTGGTTCCCAGTGCGAATCTAGCAAAGAAATTTTTTACACTTGTTAATGATTAAAAATAAAAGAGTATTTTGGGAAAATTACATGAAATCCAAATTTTAGTGCCTATGGATAAAGTTTTATTTATGCTCATTTGTTTACATATTGCTTGAATAGTTGTGACAGGGACTGGATAGTCCCCAAAGCCAAAAATATTATCTGGCCCATTAATGAAAGTTTGCTGACCCCTGAAATAGAATATAGTGATTACACAGTCCTTTGAGTTTACAGGAACTAGTCAAAATACTGTAGTCCTAGGTTATTTAGGTCAGCTGATTTAAGGTTATGTTGTATAGTTAGGCTTATTTATTATAGTCTGTCTTATATCCTCAGAAGCCCTAACATCATGGTTAATTTTTTCTTTTAATTTTCATACAGTAAAATTCACTCTTTGTGATATACAATGTTTTGAGAAATGTTTAAACATGTATCAATAATTTGTCCTCAATCAAGACAAATTCATCGCCCTAAAACACTCCCCTGTGCAGCTAGGCTCTCTGAAGTCTGCCTCCCCTAACTTTGGAAATCATTGAATTGTTTTCCATTCCCATGGTTTTGCCCTTTCAGCAATGTCATATAAATTATAGTATGTAGTCTTGGGGGACTTACTTCTTAAATTTGGCAAATTAAATTTATGATTCTTCATGTTGTATGAATCGATAACTTTTTTATTGCTGAGTAGTATTCAATGAATGGATATATTATTGTTTACTATTTATCATTAAAAGGATTCTTGACTGCTTCTAGTTTGGGGCAATGATGAATAAAGTTTCTATGAACATTCATGTGCAAGCTTTTCTGTGAACAAAAATTTTCAACTAACCTGGGTAAATAACTAGGAGTTGGATTGCTGGGTCTTATAATAAATGTAGATTTAACCTTATATGAAACTGCCAAACTGTCCTCAAAAGTGACTGTACCATTGGACATTTCCAACAGCACTGAATGAGGTGCCTGTTATTCCATGTCCTCACCAGCATTTAGTATTTTAAATTTATTTGAAATTTTTGTTTCATTTTTGCAGTGGTATCTCATTGTGCATTTCCTATTAACAGATTATATTGACCATCTTTTCATATTTTTGTGTAAATGTCTGTTCATATCTTTTGCACACTTTTCTATTACATTGTTTTCCTATTGTTGAATCTGAAGAGGTTTTTTTTTTAAACAAATCCTGGATACAAAATCTTAATCATATATGTGATTTACAAATATTATCTCCCAGCTGTGGTTTGTCATTCCACTCCCTTAAACAGTGTCTTTCAGAGAGCAAACCTTTTTGTTTCATTAAGGCCAATTTATCTTTCTTATTATGCAGATTTTCTACTATGTTTTCTTCTAAAAGTTTTATGGTTTTATGCTTAGGTATATGATCTACCTTGAATTATTTTTGTATAAAGTCTGAGGTATACTGAGGTGCATTTTTTTGATTCAACATTTATTGAAAATGAATGCAAATTCTCCACTGAACCAGTTGGATTTTTGTCAAAAATCAGTTGACAATAATTCTGTGGGTCTATTTCTGAAGTCTCTATTCTGTTCCACTGACCTATCATTTAGTCTGTGTCACAGTCTTGATTTCTGTGTTTTACAGAAGTCTTAATATTGGGTAGTGAGTTCTCTATCTTGTTCTTCTTAGAACTGTTTTGTATTTTCTATTTCCTGTGCCTTTCCATATACATTTTAAAGTAAACTTGTCAGTAAGCCAATCCCTTGATCTTGAGGCTTGCTTTTATGAAACTTATATCTGTAACACAGAAGCTAAGCCTAACAGTTACTTTCAGATAAACTCCTTTGTTGCTTAGATGTGGCCTCTCCCTATCTCTAAACACACCTCTGCAAGTAAAATCATCAACTTCCCCACTACGTGTGACATGAGTCCAAGGATGTAGGTCTCTCTGGCAACATGTGTACCTGATCAAAAAGGAGGAAAGAAAATTCTTATGCATTAAGTAGATATCACCTTGTTATCCAAGATGTAATGGAGAGGCTGGAGGGAACTGCCTGAAAATGTAGAGCTGTGTTCCAGTAGCCATGTTTCTTGAAGATGATTGTATAATGATACAGCTTTCACAATGTGACTGTGTGATTGTGAAAACATTGTGACTGATGCTCCTTTTATCTACCTTGTCAAAAAACGAGAGGAACATATGGAATAAAAATAAATAATAGGGGGAACAAATGTTAAAATAGATTTAGTTTGAACTGCTAGTGATTAATGAAAGGGATCAGTAAGGGGTATGGCCTGTAAATTTTTTTTTTTTCTGTTTGTTATATTTTACTGTTGTCTTTTTATTTCTTTTTCTGAATTGATGCTAATGTTCTGGGAAATGATCATGATGATGAATGTGCAACTATGTGATGATATTGTGATTGCTGAGTGTATGTGTTGGGAATGTTTGTGTTTCGTGTAATTTTTTTTAATTAACAAAAAATTAAAAAAAAAAAGGAGGAAAGAAAGAAATGTAACCAAGTAAGGTATCGGTGGCTAAGAGATTTAAAATAGAGTCAAGAGGTTATTCTGGAGGTTACTCTTATGCAAGCTTCAGCTAAATACTGCTAATAGCCATAGTAAGCCAAGCCCCAACCAACAGTATTCTGGTAAGCCCTAAGAAACACCTAAGACTGAGTTCCAGGAGGTTGGTGAAATAGGATAGATAGAGCTCAATGCTGCTCCACGGAACAGCTAGAGAAAGGACTGGAGGGCAACCGAGACAGTGATTCCAGGGTGTAACAGACCTGGGAGGGTCTTCTGTATCACATAGGGTGCCCTGGTTACAAAAGCTGAGGAACTGAGAAGCAGAGAACCAGAGATTGTCCAGCTGGTGCAAACAGCCTAATGGAGAAGCCCAGAGTCCTCAAGAGTACATGGACGGGGACACAGGTACTAGGAAACAAGCAAAGCTGCGTTCGTTAAATGTGCTCCCCTTGCCAGTGCAGTGCTGTGACCTGCGACTCACCCCACACCCCACAAACCTGAACCCCGTCACCCACCCCTCTCTCCATGCTCTAAGCGCCCCTGCCCTGTCAAACCCTCGTGTGCGTACCCACCCTACAACCCCACCCCAAGTACTCACATGCAGGCCCCAGCCCAACCCACCTCTCCTGCAAAAGTGCATTCTTGCACTGCCCATCCTGAGTCTTACCTCTCAGTCCCTGTCCCCTGCAGGTAGTCTACAGTGCAAAAAGGCTGCAGGCACTTACATCCATATCCAGGCTATACCCACCCCCAGCCCATAAAATCTTGGGCCCCACCCCACCACCCCTGAGCTCTGTGCATGTATACATCAGTTCACAGCTCTCCCAGATCTGCACATGCACAAGCCCCAAGTCATGCACCCCACTTCTGAGTAAGCACTGACCTGCACAGCCAGGCCACATCTGTCCCCAGCCCATGCAGGCGCAACACCGACCCACTGCCCGAGCTCAGTGCATGCAGACAAAGGGCACCGCTCCCTAGATCACTGCACACCAGGTCCCCGTCCCCCAGACCTGTCCATCAGCACAGCCACATCCTCCTCACTGCTGGGCGCCCAAGCTCACAGCCACCAGAGTAGCATCCCCAATCTGTGCCTATACCTGTGCTGCAACACATCACCACACTGTTGTGTTTTACCCTGTGCCCTGCATCATGGTCCACATCTATCTCGCAAATATAAGGCTTTAGACTATTGAAGGAAATCAAATTCCAAAGCAAATCAATCAAGATATCTACATGACACAAAGACAGCAGAAAATCACAAAGCATATCATGATGCAGATAGATGTAGCCCAGCCTAACGACCAAAGTAAAACAACAGAGGAGACACAGACCTTAGAACAACCAATCAAAGATATTCATATTAAAGAAAGTAAATGGAATGGCTAATGGGAAGACACTAGAAGAGGATAAAGAAGAATTTTAAAGAATAAAAAATGAGCAGGTATCACAGAGACTAAAGATGCTTAGACCAAATAACAAACATACTAGAGACATACAACAGCAGATTTGAAGAGGTAGAAGAAATAATAAGTGAACTAGTGGACAGGACAACTGATTTCAAATACCGCAAACAGGAAATGGCAAAAAAGATGGGAAAATGTAAAATGGATCTCAGGGAAATGATAGACAAAACAAAGCACACAAATATAAGAACCACTGATATTGCACAAGGAGAAGAGAAGAGTAAAAGGCTAGGAAGATTAGTTGAGGATACAATGGGGGAAAAATTCCCAGCCCTTATGAAGGACATAAATATGCAAGTCAGAAGATCAGATAAAGAAGATCACTGTACTCCAAACAGAATAAATCCAAATAGGCCTATCCTAAGACACATACTAAACAGTCTCAAATGTTGAAGAGAAACAGAAAATTCTGAAAGTGGAAAGAGAAAAACAATCTACTACATACAAGGGAAACCACATAAGACTGAATTCAGACTACCACACTGGCATTATGGAGGTGAGAAGGCAGTGGTATCATATATTTAAGATCCTGAAAGAGAGAAAGACTTCTAGACAAGATTTTTTTAATGAGCCAAATTATCCTTCAAAGCTGAAACAGAGATCAAAATTTTCACAGACAAACAAATCCTGAAAGAATGTGTCAACAGAAGACTGGCCCTACAAGAAATACTAAAGGGAGTTCTGCCAGTTGAAAAAAAAAAGACAGCAGAAGGAGGTCTGGAGGAGGGCACAGAATTGAAGACTACCAGTAAGGGTAATGTAAAGGATAAAAAGAGAAAGAAGGTAAAGAATATATAGATTTGATGAATAAAATCAAAAGGGTAAGATAGTAGATATAAGAAATGCCTTTTCAGTAATAACGCTGAATGCTAATGGACTAAATTTACCAATTGAAAGACAAAGATTGGCAGAATGGATTAAAAAATAGAATCCAGCTATATGCTACTTACAAGAGACTCATCTTAGATGCAAGGATACAAATAGATTGAAAGTGAAATGATGGAAAAAGATTTTCCATGCATGTTGTAACCAAAACAAAGCAGGAGTAGCTATACTAATATCAGACAAAACAGAGTTAAAATGTAAAGACATCATAAAAGACAAAGAAGGTCACTATATATTAATAAAAGGGAAATGCACAAAGAAGAAATAACAATCTTAAATGTTTATTCTCCCAATCAAGAAGCTTTAAAGTACATGAGATAGATATTGGAAAACCTGAAGGGAGCATTAGATGTTTCAACAATAATAGTAGGAGACTTCAATACACCACTCTCCTCTACAGACAGAACATCCAGACAGAGGATCAACAAGGAAATGGAGAAGTTAAACAACTTGATAAACGAATTAGACGTAACAGACATTACACCCCAGAACAGCAGGATATACATTCTTCTTAGTGCCCATGGAACATTCTCCAGGATAGATCATATGCTGGGGCATAAAACAGCTCTTTATTAATTTAAAAACACTGAAATTATTCAAAACACTTTCTCTGATCACAATGGAATGAAGCTGTGGTGGACTAACCACCAAAGAATGAGAATTTTCACAAATATATGGAGACCAAATAATACACTCTTAAACAACCAGTGCATCAGAGAAGAAATTGCTAGAGAAATCAGTAGCTATCTGGAGACAGAGGAAAATAAGAATATAACATATCAGAACTTATGGGATGTGGGAAAGGTTGTGCTGAGAAGGAAATTTGTTTTCCTAAATGTATATATTAAAAAGCAAGAAAGAACAAAAATAGAGGACTTAACTGTTCACCTGGCAGAACTTGAGAAAGAACAGCAAACTAACCCCAAAGCAAACAGAAGAGAAATAACAAACATTAAAGCAGAGTTAAATGAATGGGAGAACAAAAGAACAGAAAGAATCAATAAAACCAAAAGTTGGTTCTTTGAGAAAAACAATAAAAGTTATGGGCCACTAGAAAGACTGACAAAGAAAAAAAAAGGATGCAAATAAAATCAGAAATGAGAAGGGGTACATTACCACATACGCTGAAGATACAAAAGAAATCATAAGAGAATACTATGAACAACTATGTGCCAACAAACTAGACAAATTAGATGAAATGGACAAATTTCTGGAAACACACAAACTAACTACACTGACTGAGGAAGAAATAGAAGATCTCAACAAATCAATCACATGTGAAGAGATTCAATCAGTCATCAAAAATCTTCCTACAAAGAAAAGCTCAAGGCCAGATGGCTTCACAGAGGAATTTTATCAAACACTCCAAAATGAACTAACACCAATCCTCTTCACTCTTTTCTAAAAAATTAAGGAAAAAGGAATGATACCTAATCCATTTTATGAAGTTATATCATTTTAGTACCCAAACTAGGTAAGGATGCTATAAGAAAGGAAAACTACAGGCCAATCTCCCTTGTGAACACCGATGAAAAAATTCTCAAAAAAATACTAGCAAATTGAATCCAAAAACATATTAAAAGAATTATACATCATGACCAAGTGGGGTTTATACCAGGAATACAAGGATGGTTCAACACAAGAAAATCAGTGTAATACAGCACATTAACAAATTGAAAGGGAAAAATCACATGATCATCTTGACTGATGCTGAAAAAGCATTCAACAAAATTCTATATCTTTTCTGATAAAAACACTTCAAAAGATAGGAATCAAAGGTAACTTCATCAATATGATAAAGGGAATATATGAAAAACTGATAGCCAGCATTGTACTCAACAGAGAGAGACTGAAAGTTTTCTCCCTAAGATCAGGAATGAGACAAGGATGCCCTGTCACCACTATTATTCAACATTGTACTAAAAGTTCTAGCTGGAGCAATCAGGCAGGACAAAGAAGTAAAAGGCAGCCAAATTGGAACAGAAGAAGTAAAACTTTCATTATTTGCAGATGATATGATATTATACTTGGAAAATCCTGAGAAATCTACAGCAAAGTTACTCGAGCTAATAAATTCAGCAAGGTGATGGGATATAAAACTAATGTGAAAAAATCAGTAACATTTCAATACACAAGCAATGACCTAACTAAGGACTCAGTTACAGAAAAAATTCCATTCAAAATAGAAATTAAAAGAATCAAGTACTTAGGAATGAGCTTAACTATGGACGTAATGGACTTATACACAGAGAACTATTTAACACTGCTAAAAGAAATCAAAGAATGTCTAAATACATGGAAAGACATTCCCTGCTCATGGATAGAAAGGTTAAACATAGTTAAGGCGTCAATTCTACCTAACTGATCTACAGACTCAACACAGTACCAATCAAAATTCTAAAATTCAACATTTCAAAATTCAGATTCCGAACCTACTTTGAAGACTTGGAAAAGCCAATTACCAAACACATCTGGAAGGGAAAGTGACCCCAAATAGCTAAAACCATCCTAAAAAAGAACGAAGTGGAAGGACTAACACTTCCTGACTTTAAAACTTATTATAGAGCCACAGTGGTCAAAACTGCATGGTACTGGCACAAAGAGAGAAGTATTGACAAATGGAATCAAATCGAGAGCACTAAAATGGACCACCAAATCTATGGTCAGTTGATTTTTGACAAGGCCCCCAAATCCTCTAAACTGGGACAAAACAGTCTTTTCAATAAATGGACGTGGAAGAACTGGATGTCAATAGCCAAAAGAATGAGTGAGGACTCCTACCTTATACCCTATACAAAAATTAACTCAAAGTGGATCAAACACCTAAATACATGAACTAGCACCATAAAGCTTCTAGAAGAAAATGTAGGGAAATATCTTCAAGACCTAGTAATAGGAGGTAGCTTCCTAAACTTTACAACCAAAGCACAAGCAACAAAAGAAAAAATAGGTAAATGGGAACTCCTCAAAATCAAATGCTTCTGCACCTCAAAAGACTTTCTCAAAAAGGTGAAGAGGCAGTCAACCCAATGGGAGTTGGAAATCACACATTGGACAAAGATTTGATATCCTTATACATAGAGAAATCATACAACTCAACAACAAAAGAACAAACAAGCCAATTATAAAAGGCATTTTTCTGAAGAGCAAATACAGATGGCTCAAAAGCACATGAAGAGATGCTCATTTTCATTAGCTATGGAAGACAGTTTGGCAGTTTTTTAGGAAACTAAATATCGAGTGGCCTTATGACCCAGCAATAACACTGAAAGCAATGACACAAACAAGCATTTGCACACCGATGTTCACAGCAGCATTATTCACAATTGCCAAAAGATGGAAACAATCCAAATGCTCATCAACAGATGAGTGGATTAATAAAACATGGTATATACATATGATGGAATATTATGCAGCAGTAAGAGGAAATGACAATCTGAAGCACATGACAAGATGGATGAGCCTTGAGGACATTTTGGACAGACACTGTTTGACTCCACTTTGATGACCATGATAAAGGTAATACTCACAGGCTTATAATACACAATATAGGGGACTTAGAGATACACAGAAGCTACAGATGGGTGAATAGTTAGCTAATGACGTTGAACTCCAACATAAGCGAACAGATAGAAGTGAAGGTGGTTCTCTAGTGGGCCTATAAGTAATATTAGAAGTGAAGGTGGTTCTCTAGTGGGCCTATAAGTAATATTACCATATTGAAGGTGAACATGATTGAAAGGGGTTCTACAGACCTGTGTTTCTCACTGATTAACACTACAAATGAATAAGTTCTTACAAGAACTACTTCAAAGGTATGATTTGTATACAAAGAGTGTTTAAGTCCAGGGTACGGGGGAAACCTGCTATAGCATACTATGGGCTATGTTTAACAGGAAAACAGCAGTACCACAGCCACAGAGGGGTAAATAATGGGGGGACAGACAAGAGTTAAGGAGAGGTTTAGATTTCCTGTTTGGTGAGGGTGTGTTCATTGGTTATCTTTCTCTTGGGAACAATGTGTTATCTAAAATTGTGAGTGTTGATGGACTGTGGACTTTGGGTATTACACATGACACCTAATAAATACAGGTGGCTAAAGGATGCATTGACTGAGAAGTAGATTGGCAAGCTATGGTGTACACATATGATTGAATATTGTGCTGCTACAAAATGGAACAAAGTCATGAGGCATGCAATGATGTGAATGAACCTATGGGATATTTAGTGAGGTAAAATAAGCCAAAAATGAAAGAACATTTATCATATGGTCTCCTTTAGAAAATGCTTATAAGAAAACAGGAGCCTAGATTGTAAGTTCTTATAGCAGTCACATTTAGTCTGGAGTGGGAATTATTACTTTTGGATTGTGAGATGCTTTTTAAATATATCTATAACTGGTATTTAGCGATAAGAACGAAGCTGATCAGATCAGGTTTAACGTAATTCAGAATATATGGATACGGAAGACATTATATTTTAGAACTGTACCTACTCTATATTTTAGAACTGTACCAAAGGAAGAAAGGTTTATTGTGTACAGAACCTAAATTTTCTGTAGCACATAATCTAACTCAAACTGTCTGGATAGCTCATTTGAACATTTGAAACACAGGGAGTACAGAATAAGAATGAGGGCCTTTATCTTGTATAGCTTAATATAATGCCTGGACACATCCTAGAATATATTGAGTAGATAATCAATAAGTATTGGCAAAGTCCCTTGAGGGATGGGAGGAAAAATATGGAACTATTGAACTTTACCATCAGGGAATCTCTGATACTGTGTCAAACATTAGGGACATCCAAATCAATAGGCCAAGCCCTTGATCTTGAGGCTTACTCATGTGAAGCTTATGTAGATAGTAGAAAAGCTTAGCCTATTTATAGGTATGCCTGAGAGTTACTTCTGGAAGACCTCTTTTGTTGCTCAGATGTGACCTCAATCTCTTTAAGCCCAACTGTGTAATGAAATTATTGCCCTTCCCCCTAAGTCCAGGGGTGAAATTTTCCCTGGTGACATGGGAGATGATTCCCAGGGATGAGTCCAGCCCTGGCACTGTGGGATCAATAATGCCATCCTGATCCAAAGGGCGAAAAGAAGTGTGACTAATAAAAGAGTGACTCTGGAAGTCACTTGTCTGCAAGCTTTAGTTAGACATTGCTACCTGTCATAACTTGCCAAACCCCAACCAAAATCATTCCAGCCAATCCTAAAGAACACCTTGGGCAATATATAAGATTCTACAAATGTTCCCTGCACTAGGGTAACTTTCCATAAACCTACAACCTCCAGAAAGGTCCCTGGACCAGATAAGTCCTGAAACCTAGAGGGCCCAGCCTTTCCAGAACATCAGCTAGTTCCATCTCCCTACCCCATATAATCGACAGCCCCTCCCAACGTGAAAAAGTTAGAATGGCAATACCCCAAATACGCCTAAGGAGTGGGATAGAAAGATCAAAGGTGATGCTGGAGTTATACAGAGAAGGTAGGGTTTAACAAATGAATATTATTGCTGAATTATTAAATTGATATTTCTTTTAATCCCCAGTATCATAGAGCAGCTAGAAGTTAAAACCTAAAACTGTGGAACTGTAACCCATACTAAACTCTGAAATATGTTCTACAACTAATTGCTGTACTGCGCTTTGAAATTTATTGCTTTTTTGCATATATGTTATTTTTCACACACACAAAAATATTGATTGTGATGATAAAAAAATATTTATTCCTTCTAACCTCCTGTATTCTGGAGCAGCTGGAAGGAAAAATCTGACAGGATTGTATGGTAGCCCATGACTCTGGGATCTGTTCTGTAACTGCTTGTTTTTGTTCTTTCTTTCTTTCTTTTTAAATTTTTTTAATTTTATTTTTTTTAAATACCAAAAAACACCAAACAAACGCAAACATCCCTATTTTGATCATTCCATTCTACATATATAATCAGTAATTCACAATATCATCATATTCTTGCATATTCATCATCATGATCATCTCTTGGAATATTTGTATCTATTCAGAAAAAGAAATAAAACGAAAACAGAAAAAAATTTATACATACCATACCCTTTACCCCTTCCTTTCATTGATCACTAGCATTTCAAACTAAATTTATTTTAACATTTGTTCCCACTATTATTTATTTGTATTCCATATATTCTACTTGTCTGTTGACAAGGTAGATAAAAGGAGCATCAGACACAAGGTTTTCAGAATCACACAGTCACGTTGTGAAAGCTATATCATTATACAATCATCTTCAAGAAACATGGCTACTGGAACACAGCTCTACATTTTCAGGCAGTTCCCTCCAGCCTCTCCATTACATCTGGAATAACAAGGTGATATCTACTTAATGCGTAAGAATAACCTCCAGGATAACCTCTCGACTCTGTCTGGAATCTCTCAGCCATTGACACTTTGTCTTCTCAATCCCTTAATGCTGAGTCTCAGCTCATTCTAGGATTTCTGTCCCACGTTGCCAGGAAGGTCCACACCCCAGGAGTCACGTCTCACACAGATAGGGGGAGGGTGGTGAGTTTGCTTATTGTGTTGGCTGGAGAGAGGGGCCACATCTGAGCAACAAAAGAGATTCTCCTGGGGGTGACTCTTAGGCCTAATTTTAAGTAGGCTTGACCTATCCTTTGTGGGATTAAGTTTCATATGAACAAACACCAAGACCGGGGACTCAGCCTATATCTTTGGTTGTCTACACTGCTTGTGAGAATATCAAGAATTCAACTTGGGGAAATTGAATTTTCCCCTGTTCTCACCATTCCCTGAAGGGGACTTTGCAAGTACTTTTTTATTCACTGTTCAAATCACTCTGGGATTTATCAGGGCATCACTCTGGACAAACCAAGAAAATCTCATGTCCTACTCAAGGTTCCATGTACTTATGGTGTTCAATTAAGCTGTCTACATAAGTTATATTAGGAAATGCGCTAGTCAAAATATAAATTTTGTACCAAATAAACATTTTTTGCTTTAGTCTCACACATAAATTGAAATTTTAAAATATTAATTACCATCTATTTTCAGCACCCTCCAGTAATGACATTCCTTTGTTCTTCCTCATGCAAAAACATTTAAAAAATTTGTACATTTAGTCACTATCATTATACACTCTAGGTATTCCTAGATTATACCATCTCAATCTTTATCGTCTCTCTTTCTTTCTGATTTCATTTGTGCCCCCAGCCCTCCTCCCTCCATCCTGTAACTGCTCATTGAAGAGTACTTTGAAAACTATTGCTTTTTAATTTCTTTGCTTTGTATGTATGTTATAGTATACAATTTAAAAAGTTAAAAAAAAAAAAAGAATACCTAAGGCTATATCTGAGACTCTACAATAACGCTTCACTTACTAAGTTTATTTTTTAGGATCCTACAGCCTCCAGATGGTTTCTAGGCCAGATAAGCTCTGAAACCCAGAGTTATCAGTCTCTTCAAAAGCATCAACCAGTTGCATCCTCCGACCCCATAATGTCGACACACCTTTTCAACACGAAGTTAGACTGGCCATTGCCCAACTATTCCTTAAGAGTGTGAGAAGGATTAAAGGTGAAGGAGGAATTATAACAGAGAAAATAGGATTTAACAAATGAGTATGACTACTGAATCATTATATTGATATTTCTTTTCAGTCTCCAGTGTCTTGGAGCAGCTAGAAATAAACACCTGAAATATTGGTGGCAGTGTTAACGCATACCATACTTTAAAATTTGTTCTAAAACTACTTGTTAAAATGTACTTTGAAATTTATCACTTTTTTGTATATATGCTATATTTCACAACTTAAAAAAAATGTTAAAAAAAAAGCACTGCTGCCAGGAGAGATGAGGGCATCAGGTCAAAGAGTGTAGTCAGCATCATAAACGTATTATAACTTTCTCTACATGTCGCCTCTGATTTTGAAATAATCATCTGGGCCTCAATTTCCTCAACTCTAAAACTAGGAAAGTGAAATAAATGAATGAGTGGTTCTTAGGTTTTCTGGTTAAAGACCCTTTTGAGAAGTTGATGAAGGGTAGAAATTTTATTTTATTTTTCATTTATTTATTTTTTTTGGCATGGGCAGGCTCCAGGAATTGAACCCGGGTCTCTGGCAAGGCAGGCAAGAATTCTGCCACTGAGCCACCATTGCCTGTCATGGAAATTTTATTTTTAAAAACACACATTCAAACCAAAGTTTGAATGGACATCCCTCCTGGACTGAAGGAGCTCCGGACTCTTTTGATTTAACAAACATGTGATTTTGGTATCTTCCATAAATCACATCATATCAGCGTACTACCTGAAATTCACCAACAATTTCCCATTTAAATTATGATCAAAATAATGACCAGATATGGCAAGAAATGAACAAGGCCTGGCTATTCTTTCCCCTCATCAGTTACTACTTTCCTCCTTAGTTGCTCTGCTCTATAAAGGTTTTTCTTTAAATTTATTGAGATATGATTGACATAAGATAAACTGCTCCAATATAAAGTATATAATTTGATAAATATTGACAGTATATCTACCTGAGAAGCCATTAACATGTTCTAGAAAATGAACATAGCATCAGACACAAAAGTTTTGTGTTTCCTGAGTGTGTTTATATGTGTAGTGATGAGAACTACATTATTACTCCAATGATGTTTTTTAGTTAATTGTTTCATGTTCAACTAGGAAAATTTATGATTAAGACAATGTATGAGTATAAAATCCATGCTCATAGGTGTCTGAATGTACCTGGGAATAATTTGTTTCCTTAGGTACTTGATACATTCCAACCCAAATCAAAATTAATTTAATTAAAACCTTTCACTAGAGAAAAAAAATACCAATAAGAGAGTGGGAAAAGAAAATTGTAATATATGACTATGAACATGTTTCGAGTCAATATGATTCTATTATTAACAAGAAAAAGGTAGACAACCTAGTATAAAAAATGTCCAATTGACTTAACAGGTACTCACAAAAAGAGAGATCCAAATGGCTAATAAAAATATAAAATGGTACCGAACTTCACTAGTCACCAGGAAAATGCAAATTAAAACCTTTAGGTGATAAACTACGTCTTACCTATCAGAAAGTCAAAATGGAAATAGACACATACATAGCTCGCATGTACACAAAAACAATACATGGAGCAAGTGGAACACACATGCACTGGTAGCAGTAATGTGAACTGTTAAAACCAATTGGAACAATTTTTGGCAGTATCTAAAAAAGCTGAATATACCCATATCCTGTGACCAAACAATTTCACTGGTAGGTATGTACCTACATAAAATATACCCAAAGATATGTTTGATTTATCACAGCAGCTCGACTCCCAATAGCTCAAACCAAAAACAACCACATGTCTGTCAACAGAAGAATGGATAAATAAATGGTAGTATTTTCATACAATGAAATACCATATAGCAGCAAGAATGAAGCACTATTGCCACATACAATAAGATGTCTGAATTGCAAAACAATATCGAGTAAAACAAGTCAAACAAACAAAAAAAGTAGATACTCTAGGATGCCATTAATATAAAGATCAAAACACAGAATACTAATTTTGTTGTTAGAAGTTAGGATAATGTTTATGTTTAGAGTGATGGAGAATGGGAGGAAAGAAGAAGGGGGCTTCTGTAGAGCTAATGTTCTAGCTCTTGATCTGTTTCTTTTGTCATAATTCATCAAGCTGTTACTTATTGTCTATATGTTTATTATATTTTGAGGGCAAATTTAACTAGAAAAATAGTATGCACGGAGAAACACAAAAATGTACATAATCGATCATAAGGTCATATAATCCAAATGCATTCCTAGGTCCTTAGTGCTCAATCTTACCTGATAATAAATAACTGTTTTTTTTTAATTAATGAGTGAAATAAGCATTCTAATATAAAAAGATAGTCATTATTTCCAGCTGTCATTCATATATGTTTATTTGCCTTATCTCAGAAAATATTCTCACATTGATGTTTCTAATATTAAACCTGATAAACCTAACATACTCTTTTCCTTTTTTCAGTATTTGATTAACATAAAATACAGAATTCTCCCTCCCTCAAGTACCATTTAGCTTAATATCTATTTGTAGCAAATGGTTCTCATATTTGAAGGCTCAAAGTAATTATTACAAAGTCACTACTTAGCAGATTTTTCAAAGAATAATTGTCACTAACATTTTTTTTAGTTGAATTGATCTCTGTCAGACATTTTGCATAATGATTCAGGGTCAAAGGAAAAAGTTAGATATGTTGTCTTTAGCAAAGCCATTAATCAAATGGAGATTTTTATAACTTCCCAGTGACTATTGTCAGCTTTAGCATCTTGAGTGGCTCTTTTGCCCTATTATAAAAAGCCTCCAAAGACAAAATTTTGGAAACTAACATATAAATGTCTTTGATGAGCCTGGTGTGATTTCAAGATATTTTTTACCCGGTCATGAATCTCATCGCAGTTGGAAGGTGAGCACCAATCAGAATGGAATCTGTAGGCATAAAAAACAAAGGTGACTTATAGGCAGAGGGAGAGAAAAACAAATCTTTCCAAATTCCCAAATGCCAGATATATAAAGTCATTTTTTTAGACCTTTATGATAACATACAAAAGATTAGATTAAGTTTCTTCCTTAGATCAAAGGAAGGCAAGGGAACATAAAACCAGGAACTAGGTCTTGATTCTCAGTGGCAGTATTAAGTCTTCACAATATGTTCAATAAACAGTCTTAATAATAAAGCTTGACATGCATTTGGGAGACTATATTTCTTTCTATTTTAATAATTTCCATACATAATTATTTACAGCTTTATTACTAAAGACAGATTTTCATATTAGAAAAATAACTCCATATCTAATGCTTTTAAAACTGGTTCTTATTCTCCAGTCATCTAATCATATTCTCTTAGACTATGTGAAAGAAATTCCTATCTGTATATAGAAGAATAAAACTAATTTTATGAAATTAAACAAAATGGGTATAATACATGAAAATATTATTTAGAATCCAGCCATGTTCTTATTCTTTCAGAATACAGAGGAAAATAGAAACTAAATGGTCTATTATCAGACACAGATGATATCATCTCCCCAGTCTCTGCTATAGGTGTATTAAACAACAAAAGATATATTGAAAAATAAGAAATAAATAATATGGGTATTCTAGAGACGTTTATTATGGTCTGAGGGTTGGCATTAAAGATGTCAAAAGAGAAAGCATCCATCTCCTCTTATGCCCACCCGCCCAAACTGAAAACTAGCATAACATAATTAAGCTATTTTGTCTTATGTAAATAATGAATATTTCCAGATCATCTGACTACGATGCATCTATATAAAATGTCACTGATATTTACAAAGTAAATTCCTTTACAAATTTATGAATAAAATGCTAATATATTGCTTAAACATTTGCTTTTTTCTGCTCCATATTTGTTCTTATAAACTTACAATTTTACCTGTTAACTATTAAGCAGGAGAAATGGTTTACATAATGTCTAAACTGTAATCTTCTGTATTCATAAAAGCAAGTACTATAGCATGGGTGCAAATATATTGGCAGACTTTATTTCTTATATATGTGGCACATTTTGGAAATCTGAGATTGAATTATGCAGCTCCCAGGGATTTCTTCATTGATACTATCAGAGGATCCACTAGTCTGTGCTGTGGTATAAGGAATGCTTGCCCACAAATCTTAAGCTACGTCTACAAAAATCAAAACCTTAAACCTGATTAAAAAAAATATCAACTACTTTTTAATTAAATTTGCTAGCATCTCTTAGTCTAATTTTAGTAAAACTATAAAGCTTAATAAAAGTTTTAAGTCATAATATTAATATTTATTCCACCTTGGGAAGAAAACTGTTTCTGAAATGTAACACTTGTAATCTAAATTGAAACCATTTTATGATGTGCTAACTTCTATTGGAGTTTTTTTTTTTAAATGGGCTTAAAGCAAAGCACACCCTTACTCTAAACGAATTCATAAACATGATTAACATGTCAGCATTTTACTGCAATCTTAGAGGAAACATTTAAATTTAATGAATATTTACCCAGATAAACTTCTATAGCTGAACGTTCTCTGTCAGACTTTCAATTTGGCCTGGGATATACAATTTACTATTAAATCAGTGTAAATCGTTTATTGATTCCAATGGATTGAATAAGCACCCTGTAAGCATATTGCTTAATGACCTAGAAAAAGTCAGTTCAGAGGATGTCTGATATTTAAAGATGAGGTCCTGACATTGCTGAAAACAAGGAAATGTTTTTGTTCCTAATAATATGTCTTAAAGACATCTTATTTTCCTTTATAGACTAAATCTAGACCTTTTTTAGAAAATACACTAAAAAAGGAAGTGCTCTACCCTACAGAAAGTAAAAAATGTTTATTTACTGTGCCTCCCCTAGAGAGCAGACCAAATAATTTTTAATTAGTTTATTTAGATAATATAAAAAACATGATACCTTTATATGCTTTTATTTTAAAAGCATCTCAAGCTCCCTCACGTAAACAGGTAAAACAGGTGATGCTTAATATTAGAATCATTCATTTCCTTCTTGCACAGAAGCATTTTTCCACTATCCAGAATCAAAATAATGTGTAAAATGCCACTATTTACTCCTCACCTGCAGCATGCATTAAAAAATGAAGGAAGAACGGACTTTAGTTCTCAATGAAGAATTTTTGAATAAAGCCTTAATGTAGAAGTTATCAATTAGAAAGGACAGAGTTTAAGCTCAATCAAAATAGCATATAAGGATAAAGTAACACAGAACTAAAACTGATAATGTTCTATAGTGGTAGATTTAGAATTGGAAATTTCTGAAAAATATGTCAAAGGGTGAAAAATAAAACAATATTTATAAAAAATATATCCAAGGAGATGCAGGTAAAAAAAAAATTCTTGAAAACCTACAGATATGGCAAAGGACCTAATCAACAAAACCACAAGTGCTTAATTCTAAAAGCAGTTAAAAAGAAAGTAGCAGTAGCTATATGCCGGAAATTGGGCAGGCATCGAAATCAAGGAAGGTCCGCTAAGACTGAGGTGCAAGTTATCAGACTTCAATTGAAAAATCTCTCTTCAAAAGTTTCTTTCTATATACTGAAGTTTTAAAGCTTACAAGTCTATGAACTCAGTGATCTCTGTAGGCAACATTAATCAAAATCCATATCTCAGGATTAGGATCTCCAGCATATCTCCAGATATGATTTTGAATGCTTATAGAGTTAATGAGGAAATAGACAAATCTATCTGTTCTTAATAGTAATGTTTTAATACAATCTTCCATTTGACATACTCTTGGTCGAATGAACAGTTTTGAGCTGAACTTTTGATATACTCTCTATGGTTAATTTAAACTTTCTCAATTATATCTGATGACCCTACTATACTACAGGAATTTACTGCATTAATTTGGTTTTTTAATCCTATCTGTAAAGATAGACTGATTTCCAGGTTGTATCTTTAAGGCTTTCAAATTTCTGTAACATTTTTAAATGCTAAGAGTTGGGTTTTTAAACTTATGACAATTCTTATTTTCTATGTTACTAGTTATTTATGAGAGAGGTAACGAATTTCCAATTTGGATTCAACAACAACCACAAAAAAACAGATGACAGAAGAATTATTTTTTCCACATCCAAATGATAACAAGCATCTGAATTTGGTTGCCAAAGACTTTCCAGAGGAAGACCTGGAATCTTTACATGATTAAGATTCCCCTTTAGGAGTTTGGGGGAGGTTATTTGAGGAAACAAGATACCATCTGCCAATAATACACCGCATCACCATTGTAACTAAAAGGAAAATATAACCTATGCTTATTTTTATACTTAAGGTATACCTATATTAAATCTCTATGAACATACTATATCCTGTATGTCTATTAAACACTAAAACTATCACATACTCTGCTTTTCACTTTTAAGACTCACAGTACTTTAATAAGGGTTAAAGTGAACCTTATCTAGAAATAAACTCACTTTTAGAGGACTGGGCTAAGGAGGGGTATTTAGCACTGTGTCATATGTTCTAAATGAAAACAACTAAAGCAAGTCTCCTAAAATCAAACTATGCTTTTACAAATAATCACTTCACAAGCAGAATTGCTAGCTTCCCTTTATTAACTTCAATTATTCCAAAGACTATATAGAAATAGAGACCATGAATTACCTTTCCCTGAGAGAAGCTCGATTTAACACAGGGCTTGGAGAGTGTTTCGGCATCGTTGAGGGTGCTGAATGGACCAGTAATGTCCTTGCTGAATGCTGGGGCTTGCTACATGGTCTTGAGCTCAAATACTCTTCACATCTTTCCAAAGAGTCATCAAACTCTCTGCCATGGGGTGTCCTGGTGACCTGTTTAAAAAAATACACATATGAACATACCCATATAGATACACACATATACACCCACGTCTGTATAACATATATACATATATATATATATGCACGCATATACACAGTTTGTTTATAGAAATATTTTTAAAAAGTATAATGTCACAGCTATATTTGAAAGTTTATTCCAGAATAAAAATGATAAAAAAGTCATTTTTATCACTGTAAATTAAATATTAAGTACATCTGAATAGTTAATTCGTTATGTTTAAAACTTACAAAACAATAATTCTAAGGGTTTTTGAGCTTGGGTGAGGTAGGGGCACAGATGTGTGTGTATATAACAAAGGACTCATACACATATAATCCAAAAGATAGACTAGTTTAGCTATAAGGATAAACAGAACTACATTTAAATTCCTAACCCTGTGGAACTTAAACTTCAGTAAAATTGAAACCTAGTAAGGAGTTTTAAAGCATTTAAAGACACACACATACATGATAAGTAAGCAAAGTATATAGTATGGAAAGAAATAAAGGAGAAAAAGAAATAAGTGTGACGGGTGGGGTGGGAGGGTAGATAGGTAAGGTGCTGCAGTTTTAAATAGGATGGGGTACCTTATGGAGAAGATAACATCTTAGTGAACATGTGAAGGGAATAAGAGAGTAAGTCATGTGGCCATCTATGGGAAGAGCATTTCAGAAAGAGAGAAAAAGAATTTTTCTCCCCACACACAGTGCTATCTAACATGCTATTTCTCGTATTAAAAATAGCAAGGAAGATAGTGTGCCTGGACTGAGTATTTAAAATGGTAAAAAAAAAAATAGGTTTTTCCACTATAACATGTTAATATTAGGGGAAATTAGATGTGGGGTATATGGAAACCTTTGAATTATCTTTGCAACTTTTCTATAATCTAAAATTATTCTAAAATAAAAAATATATTTTTAAAAAGTTCTAAAAATTTAGCCATGTGTTCTAAGCAGAGAAAAATATACTTCAAAAAAATAACAGGATCTTTCTGGGTACCATGTTGAGAACAGTCTGTAGGGAGGCCGAGGGCAGAGGTAGGGGGGTCCAGCAGGAAACTTACAACAAAATGGAAAAGGATGTTGGCTTGGATGAGAGTGGGAGTAATGGAGACATTGATAATATTTAGGATGTATTTGAAATATAGAGTCAACAGGACTTGCTGATGAAGTGGATGTCAAAGACGACATTAAGGTTTTCTGGCCTAAACAGCTAGAAGGACTGAGTTTATATGACTTAGTTACAGCCTTCCAATTGGAAGAGCAGAGTTGCCATTTACTGAGAAGAGAAAGGTATTAGGAGTTTTATTTTGGACATGTTAAGCTTGAGATATCTATTAATCATCCACCATATGAGAATGGAGTTAAGGGGTAAAGTCCAGATAAAATATATAAAAATTGATAGTCTTACTAGAGTCTATATGGTATTTAAAAATAAAGCATTTGGGGGGTGCAAGGGTAGTTCAGTGGTAGAATTCTTGCCTGCCATGTGGGAGACCCAGGTTTGATTCTAGGTCCATGTACTTCCCAAAAAACAAACAAGCAAAACGAAAAAAAAAAAAAAATCAATGAATGGTGCTGCAATAGCAGGATACTCAAATGGAAAAATAATGAAATGTAACTCCACCATACAACATACAAAAAAAAAAAATACAGTATTGGATGATATCACCAAAGAAGTGAATGTAAATAGAAAGAAAAAAGGGTCTGAAGATAAAGTCCTGGGAATACTACATATTTAAAGACTGGGCAGATGAGAAGGAAATATTAAAAGAGACTGAGAAGGAATGGCCAGGGAGGAAGGGAGAAAGGGAAAATAAAAATAAAACGCAGGAGAATGTGGTTCTGTAAGTTAAGTAAAGAATGCATTTCAAGGAAGGGGAGAACTCACTGGGGCAAATATTGTTGCTAGGTCAAGACAGAAAATTGACTTTCAGATTTTAGCAACATGGAGATCTATCAGTAACATCAAAGAGTAGCCTCAATGGAGTTGATAGGGATGAAAATCTGATGGAAGTTGAGTTCAGGAGAGAATGAGAGAAGAATAATTGGATTCATTTAACAAATATTTTAGTTCCAGTCACTGTTTGAAGTATGGAGACTGTAACAATGTCCAAAACAAAGTCTCTGTCTTTATGAGTCACGCTTTAACGATGTTATACACTAAATATTTGACCTTTAAGAAAGATACCTTATCTTTGAGACTCATTTCCCTATCTAGTTTGTATCTAGTTTGTATGAATCAGTTATACAATAAATGTAAGACATTATTAAAACACTAGTCCAGCACAGCTTTTTGCTTCAACATTACCACAATTTTCACTGCCTTCCAAAACTATAGCAAAATTTATTAAACTTAGAAGTCAGCTGAATCATGCTTCCATCCCCAAACCAAACTGTAGGTAGTTCAGGTAATTCATTTACAGTCTCAAATAAGTGACTACAAAAAGTATGTGATCTAGATTGAATTTTTTAAAAGTGAAAACCATTCAATTGCTGGCTGTTCACAAACTCAAAGCAAAAACACAGGAAATATCAAAAACAAGATCAAAGAGGTCCATGGTTAACAACTGTAAGTGTACATGTTAAAAGACTAATAGAAAAAGAGAAGCGCTGTAGTGCTATTTCTATATATCCCAACATGAGCCGCTTGGTCTATAGTAGGAGATAATTTTCTCCTCATCAATTTCAATGCCAATCAAGTTAGGGTAGCTGGCAGACCACTTCATTTTTTTGTCTTCTACATTTTCTCCCCAAACCAGCTAGCAGTGTTTTAAAGAAGACTTCTTCTAAGTGACTACAACTATCTTCTCTGTCAGAATATTCATTGAAAATCTCTTCAGTAACCTGCTAGCTAATACTCAGGATCTAGAAAAAAGGATAAAAATTACTTAGACTTACAATTCAGATGAGACAGGGTATAAACACAAATATGACTGACAAAATGTGCTAAATGTCAATTAAGTCCCATGGTAATAACTGCAGAGGGAGATTCAGAGGAGTGGGAGAAGTCTACTGGACTGAATAGTAAGTGTCATGAGGAGGTGGAAATGGAAATCAAGGCCAGAAAAAGAGAAAAGGCATTTGGGATGTGGAAAAAAGACAAGGAAATATGAACAACAACTATAAAACTTTTGGCTGAGGAGAGTATCTCTTTTGTAAATTAATAGAGGATCTCACAGAGGAAGGGACAGCACATTGTAGAGAACTATTCAACATTTATTAAGCATCTTCTATGAACAAGGAAGAAGAGAGCAATCACAGGTAAATATAACAGGAGGCTTCAAAGAAATTACAATCCAGAAAGGGAGCTAGACATGAAAAACAATCATTAAACAATGAGAAAGGAAATTAGAACTGGAAGATATTAACAAATAATGGTGCAGTGAGACTACAGCTGGGATATATTCTTTCCATGAAAATAGAATATTTGTTTTGAAAAGTACCTAGTTGTATATCTAAACGGAGGTGGGGATGGGTGAAGGTGTAAAGAGAAGGTAGGTCTTTGATCAGAATCCACTTCCAAACTTTCAAATTTAAGCCTTAGCTTAAGAAATTGTGCCATAGCTCTTATGAGTTTTCCCCTCTTATAAAAACCAAATAGGCTATCTCTTTGACACATTACAGAGAGTTCCATTTTCTGGATGACTCCTAAAAAGCACTGGCTTAGAGTCCAAATACCTACATTCAAATCCCTGCTAGTTACATGACCCTGAGAAAGTAATTTACTTTCTCCATGCTTTAGTTTCTTCATCTTTAAACTGGGGAATTCTTACAGGATTGCCACAAAAATTAAATGAGATAAAATTAGTGAAAACACCTAGCAGAGGGCTTGACTCATGAAAGACAATACATTTATTTCCTGTTTATAGCAATCTATATTTCTGCATAGAGATTTTTATTTTTTTACATTTGTAGACATAGTTCTTTAAATGCCTTTTCTGAGAGCTCACAAATGTAACAATATCAATATTACAGATCCTTAAATGTATCAAGATCAAAAAAACTAATACTCTTAAATTTGAAACACAGGTAGAAAAGGAAATTTCAAATACTAAATTCTTTGTATTTAACAACATACTTTTCAAATCTATGATATATAGTGATTTGATAAACCACATATGAAATAATATGCCTGAAAAATATGTTTATACAGTAAGTTGAAAAATTAAATCATATTATGGCCATAAAATTTGTATGTTTATAAGAACTTAAAGGTTGAATAAGTGGAAAACAGAGCTAATCATTACACATAATGGGAACCATGGAATTTCCTTGTTCAACAAATAATTGTTGAAACTCTACTTAGTGCCAGATACTGCAGACCATGCTCTAAAATTTCCCCTTTGTCATGGAGCATAACATTTAAAAAATAAATACAAATAAATCAAATGGAATTAGCTGAGAATTAGTTGAGACTAAAGACTTTGGGAAAGAAATGCAGGATTAGGTACTATTTTCAGGATAGCAAAAAGAAAGTGTGATCCTGCTTCAATTCAAAAGAGAGAGAAGTAACTATTAGTAACAGATCAGTTTCTCAATTTTGTCTAGAGGATTCCTAAATGAATCATACATCAAGTGAAAGATCAGTTCTTTCTTATCTGATTTAAACTTCATATGCTCAAGTATCTGGTTTGTTTTAAGAAGATATACTTTCTTTATACAGGAGAGAAATTCAGAAGAAATCCGAAAATAAGGCAATGAAAGAGATACAAAAATAATTCTTAAATACATCAATTCTCGGGGGAAAAACTCACATACAACCCTCTTCTCTCAGACCACTGTTCTATGCACTTACACAAATAATTTGTTTAACCCTCATAATAATTTTTATTATCTATATTTTTATTATCTACATTCACAGGTGAAGAAATTGAGGCAAAGTTAAACAGCCAATAAGCAGTGGGAGCTCCAAGCCAGTGATATTTGAGAGATCTAGGGCAAAAACAAATGGAAAACTCCCATAAGACAAGCCTTTCAGGATTCCTATAAGGAAATCCCCATGGAGGATAGGCTAAAGTCCAATTTACAAAAAATCCAATATACACAACTAAGGAGCACAAGGCAAACTCTTCCCAAGAAAGAAAGAAAATAGCCCCCAACTAATTTTCTATTGTGATCATAATAGTGCTACCAAAACCACTCAAGGAAAGCAGAAAAAGAGAATAAGGATAATTATAGGTCACCCTCACTTGTGACCATATGTGGGAAAAAACAAAATACTAACAAACAAAATCCAGCAGTACTACAAAAATAATAAAACATGACCAAGTTGAGCTTATACAAAGAATACAAAGATAGGTTATTATTAGATAATCTATTAATTCACCACAAAAATTATCATCTTGATAGATGCAGAAAAAAGCATTTGATCACATTCAACATCTACACATGACTAAATACACACACACACACACATTCTTTGCAAAGAATTTTAAAGTGAATTTCCTTAATTTGCTAAAAGATATCTCACCAAAAATATGCAGCAAATAACATTCACAACTGTGTAACCTTAGACATGCTCTTATTAAAGAAAATAATAAAGAATGAATGTTACAATATATTATCTATGCTGTAGTAGCAAATTAATTTTGAAAATAAGTGGTTTAACATTAAAAAGGTCTATTTTCCCCCTGCTGTATGGTAGTGCAGATTGATCAAGGACCTGGCTGAGGGGACACTTCAAACAAGTTACAGCTGTACCATCTAGAACATGGGGCCTTATTGTCACTGTAACATGATAACAGAGTATTCATACCAACTCCTCTATGTTCCACCTTGGAGAATATCCACTCATTAATTTCTATTCATAGCCCACTGGCTAGAACAAGGCCCCATCGACCTGCAAGAGGGCTCAGATACATGGGAGAGCACATGAATAGTCAATAAGGCATAAAAGCCTTTGCCACACCCACTATCACTACTTTTATTAAACATCTGTGCTGGTTTGAGGCTGTTGTGTACCCCAGAAAAGTCATGTTCTTTTTCCTAGTCCAGTCTTGTGATGGCAGACTTAATGCTTAGGGAGGATCTTTTAGATTAAGTTGTTTCCATGGAGATGTGACCCACCCAAGTGTGGGTGGGATCTTTTTGATTAAGTGGTTTCCATGGAGAAAGCATTTTCACCCATTCAATGTGGGTCTTAATCCACTTACTGAAGTTTTTTAAAGAGGAACCATTTTGGAAAAAGCTCAGAGACAACACTGAAAGAGATGTTTAAAGATGCAGAAAGAAAATGCTCCCAGGGAAGCTGTTTGAAACCAGAAAACAAAAGACCAGCAGATGCCAGCCACATGCCTTCCCAGCTGACAGAGTTATTCCAGAAGACATTAGTCATTCTTGAGTCAAGGCATCTTTCTCTGGATGTCTTAGTTTAGACATTTTCATGGCCTTAGAACTGTATGTAAATGTGTAACTTAATAAATTCCCTTTATAAAAGCCAACCCATTTCTGTTATATTGCATTCTGGCAGCATTAACAAAGTAAAACAACATTGTAATGGAGATCTTAGTCAAAAGGTTTAAAAGACAGAAATAAAATTATTTATAGATGATACTGTTAACTAGAAAATTCAAGACTATGACAAGACTGTTGCACAAAAATCACCCATAAATCTATTATAGATCAGCAAAAGGCATAAAAATGTGATTTTACAAAAGACTTTACAATAGCAACCAAATCTATAAGAGTCTATGAATAAATCTAAGGAAGTGTAATACATTAATGAAAAACACATAAAACTTTAGTGAGACATGTGAGAACAAGGCTCAAATCCCAGAATAAAGAGCTGAGGCCATGTCTCAACATTTCTTTTTTTTTTTTTTTTTCCAACATGTATTTACTATGAGTTCTAGGAAATTAAGATGGTAAACCAGCAAATATCTATTATTTACTTTGGGACATTGACATAAATCATGTACCTAGGCAACAGACTGCTCTATATAAACAATCAGCTCCCGTCTCAAGAAAATACATTCTTAATCTGGGCAAACAGTTCCCTTTTCAGAACAGATCACTCAACTGAAAAGCCCCTTCCTTACTGAATACCTACTTATCAAGATTCACTTTAAGACTATTGTTTTTGTGCTCATTGGTCCTAAACTTTTATATCACAAACTTTGCCAATTGGATTCACACATTGAAAGATCTACCTTAAAACACTCACCCCAAACCCCAACACCCTGTGAATATCTTCCCTTTAACCACCATCTCCTTTCTTTCAGAGACTGTTCTAAAACTGTCAAGGTGGCATTTTCCCTTACTGCAGGTCATAAACTCAGTTTTACTTCATATCAACAGATTATTCAGTTATGCTGGTGGTCTTTTGGTGACTTAGTTGACAATCCTAGGAGTCCAATAAGATCCAATTACAGCCCTTTTGTTGCCACAGTTCAAGACCCTTAGCTTGGTCCTGAGTTTGAGCTATGATTTCCTTAAGCTCCCAAATGCTAAGTTATGTCTCCTAAAAATATGGAACCCTTTTGGAAATGCTTTATTTGGTAGGATTTGAAAATTTTTATCCTAAGTAGAAATCTGTCTTATTACTACTACTGTTTGGTTTTGTCTATTTTTGTCCCTTTTTGTTGTGATTCTAAAAAGTTCAAAGGGAAATGAATGGGCATAAGCCAATAAGCCTATCTGTTATGGGTTGAATTCAAAATAAAATTATGTTGAAGTCCTAAATCCCAATACCCCAGAATGTGACCTTATTTGGAAATAGGGTCATTATAGACAGAATGTTAAAGTAAGGTCACAGTGGAGTAGGGCAGGCCCCAATTCAGTATAATCAGTGTCCTTCTAAGAGGAGAAAAATCAGATAAAAACCAAAAGAGAGAAAGCCATGTGACAACAGCAGCAGAGACTGGTGCTGCAGCTAAAAGTCCAGGAGTGCCAAGAATTGCTAGTGAACCACTAGAAGCTAGGAAGAGTAAGAGAGAATTCTCCTCTATGGGTTTCAGAGCCAACATAACCTTGATTTCAGACTCTAGCCTCCAGAACTATAAGATAATGAATTTCTGTTATTTTAATACCATCAAGTGTGATATACTTTCTTAAGGCAGCCTGAGGAAACTAATAAACCATCCCTGAGCCAGGTCCAAGGACTGATAGATTCAAATGCTCCCATCATACCAATGTCCCTATAGAACAAACTTTGACCTGGCTCACTAGTCAAAATATAAAAATTTTCTTCAGTTTTGTATTATTATGTCCATGAAATTTAGTTCCAGAAGAGATTTTGTTACAAACCTTTCATCCTCCTAGAATTGCAGATTTGCATCACAATTTGAGACAACCAACCACTAGGTTGGGGGCCCAAGATACACAAGCAATTATTTAACCAATGTTACCAGACACATATGGTTTGTTTCATTCTAAGTCCATGCCCTCTCCAAGTCAGATTCAAACTTCTTACATGTATTCTCACTATAATTTTAAACTGTACACTTATTTTTCTAACTGGCAAAATTTCACTAAGGAAACATCTGGTCAATTCATATTGATCTTCACAGTTCAGAATCAGTCAATGATTCTCAAAATGCCTTTTCCATTCTTCCTGGCCAGGTCAAATCCTTGTAAGTCTACAATCTCAAAGCACTGTATATGTCTCCATGTGATTTTGTTCCTCTCTATCTCCCTCACTACTACAAAATCTCCATTTGGATAATGGCGATTATTCAAATAACTTTTTACTCCTAGTTAAATTTTCATTTTTATTCCCAGCATGGTAGTGGTTTGTTCACATAATAGTTTAAAAGGTGCTTAACGTTTTTTCAAGGGAAAAAGGGAAGGTGGGATGCAGGGGCAGAGCATTCCAGGTATGAAAGAATGGCTGTCCACTACAATTTACCTTTAGAATTTTGGAACCCTTTTTAACCTTTCCCTTTTTACAGGGTAGAATTGTTGCTGAGAAGCAATCCTTGTACCTAGGTGTGGCTATGTGACTAGTTCTTTTCAAAGGAATGCAGGTAAGAATGTCAGGTGTCAATTTCAGGCCAAGATTTTGAGAAACACATATGCTTTCTCTATGCTCTCCTCTATCTTCCACCACGTGAACAAGACCTTAGGTAAGGAAAAGCCATAAGACAGGCGACTGCATGGAGAACAGATGTAGTTCAAAAGCACTCTCATTCGACTGTTATGCAAGTAAAAATTAAATCTCTATTATAATAAACTTCTGAGTTTGGAGATTTATTTGTATAACATTAACCAATACAGAAATTGGTATCTTAATGTACTGGCCTTAACAGAAACCTAAAATATGATGCATTAGCTCAGCCAGGGACAAGCAGCAAGGGAACAGATACCACAGAAGAGAAAATTTAAGATTCAATTAATGCATTTGGCAAAATATTTAATGAAACTTTCAAGTTCATATGTCCAGAAAAGTGGCTGGAAAGAAACAATAGTAATGTGTTCGGGCTTTTACTTGTGTTTAACAAGAGATCTCAAGAAAGTGATGAAATAAGAAAAGAACTGACTGATTTGAGACAGAAATGAAAGGGTATATTTAGGAAGAGAATTATGTTGTTAACGCTCCAGTTCATCTAAATTCACCAATAATTTTATTCTGGTAAGTCAAAAAGGCATTCAGTGCTATAGGGCAGTGCTAGATCTGGAAGTCTACACGAAACCAACCATATATCTCACATGTATTAAACATGTTTGCCTAAAGTCAGTTCTACTTTTCAATTGCTCTAAGGTAGTCCCTATTTCTTTTAAAGAGTATAGGACTTGCCAATGTTTAAAGTTCTAATAAAATTAATTTCCCCCTGATATTTTAGGAGTGATGGATAAAGAAGTAGAAGCAATGTTCATTCGAATGGCTAGCAGTGGAAGGAAAAAGATGGGATGATAGAGTACGGGAAAGTAGATAAGAGGCATGCCTTTTTCAAAGAATGCTGCAGTCTATTCTCTGCCATTGAAGAAGAGAATATTAATTCCTGTTCATTTCAAAATGCTGTATATAATCCAGTGGTATATAATCAATGTTTTAAAAGCTTTAAAATTGGAATCCATTATGCATATATATTGATTCTATTATTATATTCATGGCCACAAGAGAGACAGCCAGTAAACAAATTAGAAATAGCAAAAGAAAGTATTTTTTAAACTTAAGTAGGAAAAGGAAAGGTAATGAATAGAAACAGAAATGTTGGAGTAGAGGTGAAGACAATGGAGGGCAAGTCCATCCAATGGCTGGTGAGCATTTTCCTTGAAAAGGTGAGGAGGAATATTAAATCATATATAGATAGTATGAAGAAGGAGAACTGAGAAAGTTTGGACTGTGCTATAGAACCAATAAGACAGCAAAATATTGTCAAGCAGCACTGAAGGTCAAATTGAAGATGGAAAAGGTGTATCTGTAAAGGCCCAGGTAAAAAAAGGGTTCCAAAATTCTTTCCAACAGCATGCTATATCTCTACTCGCTCACTCACATACCAATCAAACAAGGTGTCAGTGATTTTCCAATCCCCTTTTAGAAAACAAATATTTTGTACACCCCTCTTCTATATCCTAAAGTGAAATGTCTAGGAAATATAGCCTACCTAGACACATATTTTCACACACACACAAAAATCAATGTATTATCTTAGCTGTAGTACAAGGAGAAATTAAAGGAAAGTAACTTATAATTTGTACTTTAACACATAAATGCTCACAACTGGCTACACTAGAAAACATACTGGATGCTTGCACTCACTTAAACTGGAATTAAAAATGTAAGAAGATCAGAAGATTTTGCATAAGAAAACCAGGGAAATAAAAGAGCAAAGGTCAGAAGCCATGTTGTATAAGAAAACCAAGTTAATAAAAGAGCACAGATAAACTTCATTATGGTGTACAATTTTTTTTAACAAAACAAAGTAAAATCATTATACAGCAGATGTATTCCTATAAAAGATGGTGTATATTAAAACCATGTACAAATACTTTGTGTTTTTATGTACAAATAGAGTTAGTTTCTAAGTTCTAATAATTATAATCATGCTTTCCACTAATATAATATTCAGTGGAAAAGCTAAAAGTCATATGGGACATGAGATAATTCTTCATTATCTGGAATTGCCCCCATGCTTTCTAGAGTATCTAGTCCCTGTCCATTAAAGAGACGCTTCCCCTAAATGATTTTGATGGCGAAATGTCCCAATAAATGGGATAATGCTTAAAATACCACCTAGAGGATAGTATAATCCCCACTGAGAATCAGTTCATTAAGTGAATACTTCGTCTACACAAGTTACATGGAACTACCAATGGGAGAGGAGAAGTCAATGACTTAGGGTGGAGAAATAGTATAAAAGAAATGAAATGAGACTAAAGAATACAGATATTTATGAAAACAGCTGATTATAAAGCATTCAGGGTGAAGAAAGGTGAGTTTGGTCAAAAGAATAGACAGGGACCGAAAGCTAAAAGTCCTAAAAATTAGAGAGCTGATATAATAGATAAAAAGAAGTAAAAAAGATAAATTTGGTAAGCTTTTTCAATAGCCATTATCCTTAATATATACTCTCCACAAAAGCCAAACCAGTAGTTTGTCTTCTCCCAGGGGATCACGCAGCTTTCCTTTTAAGGACATTCTTTCCCCTCTTCTTTGAGTATGAAAAACATTTCTCAATAGAACTCAGGGAAGTTCCCACTTTTCTACAAAATTTTCTGCAAGCACTCCCAGCTTCATGGTCTTCTCTATTTTAGTTATCTTATCGTGCCCTATTACCCGATTATTTATTAATCAATTACTACGTTCCTATAAGAAAATAATACGTTATTCTTCCCATAGAAAAGAAAGACAGCAGTGCTCAACACCGAATATGTGTTTCTAAGAAAATCTAAGACTTGAATTCTAAAATAATCCTGTGAGTTCAATTTTAAATCACTGCCCATCCCTGACCCCTACCGACCTCTCCAGGGAAGTATGGATGACCAACCTCCACTCTAACTCTAGAAGCAAAGAATCAAGAGGTGGAAATGGGAGGGAATTCAAGATGGATGAAACTGGAGGTTTTTTGTTTTTTTTTTTTGACAGAAATCATCTGGAAAAGGGGGCTCTAAATATATAGACCTCTTTTTTAAATGGCCCAGCCAACTTAGAGCTGGACTGTAGCTACCTTAGGATAGAATTTACCCCTTTCTCTCATTCTGAATTTATATATATATATTTGGTTTACTTGTTTTTTTCTTAGTAATCAACACACATATATTACACACATATATTAAGAATCCACACTATGTCAGACAATGTTGCTAAGTATTATCAATTATCAATAAGAAAGTTTGATAAGGTCTTTGCCATCTTGCGCTTACAGATTATTAAGAGAAGCAGGCTTTAAACAAAGATAGAAATGAATAATTATAAATTGTGAAGTATGCTGTGAAGGAAAAGTACAAAGGTAGGCTTGTCCCTTAGGTAGGACACTGAAGGCAGCTGTGACCCTATGCAGGACATGGAGCACTTTCCCTTTTGATTTTGTGTGTGTGCATATATAGCAACATGTATGTATTTGTGTGTGTGCATGTGTTTGGGTAAATTTTCCATAATAGGGTGGACCTGGAATCATGTCAGGCCCCCACCCCTCTAGGGAAAACTGTAAACAAGCTAGATCCCTATACAAACACTATGCAAGGGATAGTCCAATCCTTGTAAGTACTATACTCAGTATCAATTAGTGGTTTTCAAAGGCCAATCCTTGAATAGATAAAAGAGCTGAAGAAAAATCATCCTGAAACTTGTTAAAAATAGAAATTTGTAGTCTCAATTTAGTAGGCTTGAGATAAATTTTTACAAGTATAATAATTCTGACACTCTGGTAGATTTGGGCCCTAAGTCACGTGGTGCCTCAATCATTAACTGGTCCATATTTCTTTTTTAATGCACATATCCTATAATCATGCGAAGTGTACAATCAACAGTTCACAGTATCATCATATAGTTGTGCATGAATCACCACAATCAATTTTTGAACATTTTCATTACTCCAAAAAAATAATAAAAATAAGAATGAAAATAAAAATAAAAATGAAAAAGAACACCCAAAGTATCCCATACCCCTTATCCACCCTATTATTTATTTATTTATTTTTTGCTCATCTGTCCATTTACTGGACAAATACACAGTCACACTGTAAAAACTATCTAGATAAACAATCATGTTCAAGAATCAAGGTTACTGCTTTACAGTTCAACAGTTTCAGTTATTTCCTTCTAGCTCTTTTAATGCACTAAAAACTAAAAAGAGGTACCTACATACTACATAAGAATACTCTCAAGAATGACCTCTTGGTTTTATATGAAATCTCGCAGCCACTGAAACTTTATTTTGTTGCATTTCTCTTCCTCCTTTTGGTTAAGGAATCTTTTTCAATCTCACAATGCCAAGGCCAGGCTCATCCTCCAGGAGTCAGGTCCCATGTTGCCAGGGAGATTTATAACCCTGGGAGTCATGTCCCACGTAGGGGGAAAGGCAGTGGGCTTCCCTGCGAAGTGGCTTTGAAAGAGAAGCTACATCTGAGCAACAAAAGAGGTTGTCTGGGGGTGATTCTTAGGTATAATTATAAGTAGGCATAACTTCTCCACTGTAGGAATAAACTTCACAGGAAAAACCCCAAGATTGAGGGCTCAGTCTATCAAATTCATAGTCTCCAAATCCTGCAAGAGTATCTGGAATTCCCCAGGTGGGAAAGTTATTATACTTCTATATTTTCCCCCAGTCCCTCTAAGGGACTTTGCAATACTTTTTTATTTTCTGCCCAAATTGCTCTGGGATATATTGTGGCATCACAATAACCTGTATAAGCCAACAAGATCTTACTCCATATTCATGGTTCCATGTAATTATGATGTTCAAATAAACTGACTACAGAATTTAAATTAATGTGCTACAGAAAATGTAAATTTTGAACCAAATAAATATGTCTTTCTTTGGTCTCACACAGAAGGTGAAGTTTTAAAACACAGTTGATATCATCTTTCATCCTTCAGTCTGATTTACCTTACTCCTAACCAGATTTGCATCACTGATAACTATAATTGAAGTCTCTCTTTTTCAGCTTTTTAAACAGTTGTTGTATGGAATAATACTGACTTTCGGAGCTGCAGACTTCTAGGTCTGAATCTCAGGTGTCTGACAGATACTGAAAGTTCCAGGGACTGACCAGATTATACGCAAAGAGTTCAGCATCTCAGAATTCATAAAGAACCATTACAACTCAGGAATAGACATGACTGCTGTAAGAGCTTACAAACTAGAAACCTTTACAATAAACCTTCCCCTGATAACCTATGCTCTGGGGTTGAATTCTTAGAGTTTGCACCTTATAGTTAGTCCATATGAGTGAGGTATTATATTATTTGTCTTTTTGATTCTGGCTTATTTCACTCGACTTATATCCTTCAAGGTCCCTTCACTAGCTGCATGCCTCACAACTTCATTCCTTCTTACAGCCGCTCAATATTCCATTGTATATACAGACCACCGCTCACCCTTTTGTTTAGTAGTTGATGTATCCTTAATCCACTTCCATCTGTTGCAAATTGTGAATACTGCTGCCATAAACAGTTGTGTAACTATCCATTCATGTCCCTGCTTTCAGTTCTTCCAAGTATATACCTGATAATGCAGTTGCTGGATCATACAGCAATCCTATATTTAGCATCCTGTGGAACCACCACACTGCCCTTTAGTTGGTCTGTTCCATTCTACTTTTCTACCAACAGGGAATAGTGAACAGTATATCCCTCTCTCCACATTTTCTCCAGCACTTGTATCTTTCTGTATATTTTTTAAACAATTCTTATTCACATACCATATAATCCATCCCTAAGTAAACAATCAGTGGTTCCCGGTATAATCCCTTAGTTATGCAGTCACCACCACATCTGTATGAGGACATTTCCATTTCTTCCGCAAAGAAAGAAGAAAAGGAAGAAAAAGAAAAGTGAAGAATAAAACTAAAAAAATTAAATAAAATAAAAAAGAGAAACCAACACTAAGAATCCCATACCCTTCCCAAATATCCCCCTCTTATTGACATTTAGCTTTAGTTTACTGCCTTTGTCAAATTTACTGGAAGCATATTACAATGTTACTGTTACCTACAGAGTCTAGTTTGCATTGACTTTTTTTTTTTTTGGTGGTACATGGTCTGGGAACCGAATCCAGGTCTCCAGCATGGCAAAAAGAATTCTACCACTGAGCTACCCATGCACCACTCAGTTTGCATTGATTTTATTGTTTCCATATACCATCCCACTTTCAACACATTGCAATATTGACATTCACTTGCTTTCCCTCATGTAAAACCGTTCTTATATTTGTACACTTCATCACCATCACTGACAATTCTAGGTTTCACCTAAGTTATACAGTCCCAGTCTTTATGTTCTATCTTTCCTTCTGCTGATATGTATACACCTACCCTTCCTATCTGAACCATACTCACACTTATCTTTGTTCAGTATACTCACAATATTGTGCTACCATCAGATAGTATTGTGCTATCCTTTTCTGGGTCTATACCATTAATCCTGTTGAACATTTGCACTCCTGCAGCATTAAATGCCTGGTCTCTACACTTTAACTGTTGAAAATCTGTGCTCTCAACTTCAACTCTCATATTTTACTCAATAATGTTAGTTCATATTAGTGAGACCATATGGTATTTGCCCTTTTGTTTCTGGCTAATTTCACTCAACATAATGTCCTCAAGGTTCATCCATGTTGTCGCATGCTTCATGACTTTATTATGTCATTCTGCTGCATAATATTACATTATATGTACATACCATAGCTTGTTTAGCCACTCATCCATTGATAAATATTTGGGTTTTTCCATCTCTTGGCAATTGTGAATAATGTCATTATAAATATTGGTGGGCAAATGTCTGTTCGTGTCCCTGCATTCAGTTACTCTGAATACATACCTAGTAATGTGATTGCTGGATCATACAGCAATTCTATACTTAGCTTCTGTGGAACCAACAAACTGCCTTCCAAAGTGGTTGCACCATTTACATTCCTACTAACAGTGAATAAGTGTGCCACTTTCTCCACATCCTCTCCAGCACTTGCAATTTTCTGTTACAACTAGAATGGCCATTCTAGTAGACATGAGAGGATATCTCAAAGTGGTTTTGATTTTCATTTCCCTAATAGCCAAATGAAGTTGAGCATTTTTTTCATGTTATTGAACCTTTGTACTTCCTCTTTGGAAAAGTCTCTGTCCCTGTCTTTTGCCCATTTTTAAAATTGGGTTGTCATTTTGTTGTTGAATTGTAGGATCTCTTTATACATTCTGGATATTAAACTCTTATCTGATATGTGGTATCCAAATATTGTCTCCCATTGCATAGGCTGCATTTTTACTTTTCTGACAAAGTCCTTTGTTGCAGAAAACTATTTAATTTTGAAGAGATCCCATTTATCTATTTCTTCTTTCATTGCTCATGCATTGCGTATAGGAAACTACATCCTATCACAAGAACTTTAAGATATTTCCCTACATTTTCTTCTAAAAGTTTTATGTTTTTAGTTCTAATGTTTAGGTCTTTGATCTACTCTGAGTTAATTTTTGTATAAGGTGTGAGATAGGGGTCCTCTTTCATTCTGTAAGATATGGACATCCTGTTCTACAAACATCATTTATTGAAGAGGTGCTGTCCCAGCTGTGTTGGCTTGGCTGCCTTAACAATGATCAGCTGTCTAAAGTTGAGAGGATCTATTTCTGAATACTGAATCTGATTTGATTGGTTAGTATATCTATATTCTATATTTCTGCCAGTGCTGTGATATTCTGACCTCTGAAGCTTTGTAATATGTTTTAAAATCAGGTAGTGTGAGACCTCCTACTTCGTTCTTCTTTCTCAAGCACTTTGCCCTTCCAAATAATTTGGTTATCTGTTTTTCTGTTTCTGCAATGTAGGTTACTGGGATTTTAACTGGTATGGCATTGAATCTATAAATCAATTTGGGTAGAATTGATAGCTTAACTATATTTAGTCTTGAATCCATGAGCACGCTATGTCCAACCATTAATTTAGGTCATCTCATTTCTTTTAGGAATTTCTTATAGTTTTCTGTGTATAGGTTTTTTGTGGCCTTAGCTAGTTTATCCTTAAATATTCGGTTCTTTTGGTTGCTTTTGTAAATGGACTTTTTTTTCCTTGATTTCCTCCTCAGATTGTTCATCACTAGAGTACAGAAACCCTACTGATTTTTTTCTTTTCTTATTAATTTTTAAAATTAAAAAATATAACATTCTTAACTTATGATCATTCCATTCTACATATATAATCAGTAACTCACAATATCATCACATAGTTACATATTCATCATCATGATCATTTCTTAGAACATTTGCATCAATTCAGAAAAAGAAATAAAAATCTCATACATACCATACTCCTTACCCCTCCCTTTCATTGATCACTAGCATTTCAAACTAAGTTTATTTTAACATTTGTTCCCCCTATTATTTATTTTTATCCCATATGTTTTACTTGTCTGTTGATAAGGTAGAAAAAAGGAGGATGAAACACAAGGTTTTCACAATCACCCAGTCACACTGTGAAAGCTATATCATTATACAATCATCTTCAACACAGCTCTACATTTTCAGGCAGTTCCCTCCAGCCTCTCCATTATATCTTGACTAACAAGGTGATATCTATTTAATGCGTAAGAATAATCTCCAGGATAACCTCTCAACTCTGTTTGGAATCTCTCAACCACTGACACTTTATTTTGTCTCATTTTGTTCTTCCCCCTTTTGGTCGAGGAGGTTTTCTCAATCCCTTGATGCTGAGTCTCATCTCATTCTAGGGTTTCTGTCCCACATTGCCAGGAAGGTCCACACCCCTGGGAGTCATGTCTCATGTAGTCAGGGGGAGGGCAGTGAGTTTGCTTGTTGTGTTGTCTGGAGAGAGAGGCCACATCTGAGCAACAAAAGAGGAGAAACCCTACTGATTTCTGCGTGTTGATTTGTAACCTGCCATTTTGCTGTACTCATTTATAAATACTAATAGCTTTGCTATAGATTTTTTGGATTTTCTATGTATAGTATCATGTCATCTGCAAACACTGAGACTTTTACTTCTTCCTTTCCAATTTGGATGCCTTTTATTTATTTTTCTTGCTTAACTGCTCTAGCTAGAACTTCCAACACAATGTTGAATAACAATGGTGACAGTGGGCATCTTTGTCTTGTTCCTGACCTGAGTGGGAAAGCTTTCAGTCTTTCTCCATTGAACATGGTGTTAGCTATGGGTTTTTCATATTTTCCCTCTAACGTGCTGAGGAAGCGTACTTTTACTCCTATACTTTGAAGTGTTTTAATCAAAAAAGGATGTTGAATTTTATCAAATACCTTTTCTACATCAATTGAGATGATCATGTGGTTTTTCTGCTTTGAATTATTTATATGGTGTATTATATTAATTGAATTTCTTGTGCTGAACCAGCCTTGAATACCTGGAATAAATCCCACTTAGTCATGGTGTATAATTCTTTTAATGCGTGACTGGATTAAATTTGCAGATATTTTGTTGAGGATTTTTGCCCCTATATTCATTAACGAGATTGGTCTATAACTTTCTTTTCTTGTAGTATCTTTGTCTGGGTTTTGTCTTAGGATGAAGCTGGCTTCACAGAATGAATTAGGTAGCTTTTCCTTCCTCTTCAATTTTTTTGAAGAGTTTGTGCAAGACTGGTACTAATTCTTTCTTGAATTCTTGGTAGAATTCACATGTGAAGCCACCTGGTCCTGGACATTTCTTTTTAGGGAGCTTTTTATTATTTATTTTATTTTATTATTATTTTTTAACCAACATTTTATATGCTTTACTGAAAACTGACAAGTGCAACAGTTAAATACAGTGACACTTTACAACTATGTAGAGAACATGCGCAGAAACATATGCATATAACTACTATACAGGTAATAGGCAGACACCCCAATTGGGTATCATTAGCTAGAACTGATCAGTTTTCAAAGTATTCAACTGATTCAATCAAAACACTTTGGTGAACAGGGATTCACTTCAGGATATTCAGTAGCTAGGGAGACTAACTGTGCCAAATTCTTAAAATTTCTTTAGGTGTGCGGTTTTTGTCATGTAGCATTTTATATGTAAGCCTATATATAAAAGACAATACACACCTCTTCAGACAGCCAATGAAATATCTACATTTCAATCTGTACAACCTAAAGAGTAGTTACAGTCCTCTATTGTACAAAATAGTTACATCACATAAACAAATATACAATAGGCAAAACAACCTTCATGGTTAAATAACCTAGGTCCCAGCTACCTATCACTGTTTAGTCACACAAATAGCTTTGTATCATCCACTGCTTCAGAAAAGGGCACACAGTACTATTGGCTTTTGTGGATTTTGGTGACAGTCGTTAATCTGCACAATGAATTATTTCCCCTTGTTTTAGGCAAAGCTGTTGTGCTGGTTTGAAAGGAAGTATGTCCCCTAGAAAAGCCATGTTTTAATCAAAATCCCATTTCATAAAGGTAGAATAATCCCTATTCAATACTGTATGTTTGAAATTGTAATCAGATCATCTCCCTGGATGATGTGATTTAGTCAAGAGTGGTTGTTAAACTGGATTAGGTGACGACATGTCTCCACCCATTTGGGTGGGTCTTGATTGGTTTATTGGAGTCCTATAAAGAGGAAACATTTTGGAGAATGAAAGAGATTCAGAGAGAGCAGAGCAGAATGACATAACCACGAGAAGCAGAGTCCACCAGCCAGTGACCTTTGGAGATGAAGAAGGAAAATGTCTCCCGGGTAGCTTCATGAAACAGGAAGCCAGGAGGAGAAGCTAGCAGATGATGCCATGTTCGCCATGTGCCCCTCCAGATGAGAGAGGAACTCTGACCGCGTTCACCATGTGCCTTTCTAGTTGAGAGAGAAACTCTGTGTTCGCCACATGCCTTCTCACTTGAGAGAGAAACCCTGAACTTTATCGGCCTTCTTGAACCAAGGTATCTTTCCCTGGATGCCTTAGATTGGATATTTCTACAGATTTCCTTTAATTGGGACATTTTCTCCGCCTTAGAACTGTAAACTAGCAACTTATTAAATTCCCCTTTTTAAAAGCCATTCTGTTTCTGGTATATTGCATTCCAGCAGCTAGCAAACTAGGACAGCTGTGCATCAGTCTTTATTTGTACCTCCCTTTCAAGTCCTCATGGAATGAGAACAGGGATGAGGGAATGGCAGTCTGGAACTCTAGTGCTTCCTAACCCCATTGTGTTAAACTACTTGCAAGAAGGAGTAACTCTTTGAGGTGGTGGTGCGGAGCAGGGAAGGAATGGAATGGCACACAGCTCCTCAGTATGAATCAAACCATTTCTTTGATATTTGCCAAGCTGCATAAGGTGCCAGTATATCCATGCTAATTCTCTGATTAACCTGTAACTCACCCACCTAAGAAATTTCTTCATGCCAAAAGTATACGACTGTTAATACTGGAAAAAAAAGTAAAAAGAGAGACAATGGCATATTATCAGTTTCATGTTTCTTTTGTAATGAGTAATGAAATGGGTGACTGTGGAGGCGATTTCCTGCTAGTACATCATCTCGGCTCTGCTCTGTTCAGTTCAGGAGGTGCCAGACAGTTCTGTGGGGGCATGGGAGGCTACGTGGTTGGTCATGAGCCCTGGGACACTGGCTGGGTAGGGGGCTGTGTGGTCCCCCGTGGCTGCGAGGTAGTGGCGGGGAGCCTGTCTGCAGCTGGGCCTGGAACTGGGCAAGCTGCTCAGAACTTGTCAGTGTCTTCAGCAGACTGTTCTCCTGCTCCAGCTGGGAATTTTTCTCTATGAGTTCTTTAATTTGTTCTTTGAGGACCTCCAGTTCCTCTCTAACCATATACATCAAATGGCTTTTCACCAGCTCCATAGCTTGCTTGATTTTTGTTGTCAATAGCTACCACACTTGCACCAGAGGAGGTGGAATGGAGTCTGACCCGGACCCCGGAGTTGCCTGTGTCCGCGGCTACCAAGCAGCAAAAGCTTCCTATTTTCTTGGGGAGTTTTTTTTTTTTTTTTTTTTTCACATGGGCAAGCACCAGGAATTGAACCTGGGTCCTCTGGCATGGCAGGCAAGCATTCTTGCCTGCTGAGCCACCGTGGCCCATTGAGGTGCTTTTTGATGACTGATTTAACTTCTTTACTTCTGATTGGTTTGTTAAGGTCACAAGTCACAAGTCAATGTTGCTTGTTCATGCTTTTAGGAAATTGTCCATTTCATCTATGTTGTCTATTTTTTAGCATATAGTTGCTCATAGTATCCTCTTATTATCTCCTTTATTTCTGCAGGGTCAGTAGTTATGGCCCCTCTCCCATTTCTGATTTATTTACTTGCATCCTCTTTCTCTTTTTCTTTGTTAGCCTAGCTAATGGTCCATCAGTTTCATTGATTTTCTCAAAGAATCACTTTCTGGTTTTGTTGATTCTCTCTACTGTTTTCATGTTCTCAATTTTATATATTTCTGCTCTAATCTTTGTTATTTCTTTCCTACTGTTTGCTTTGGGCTTAGTCTGATGTTCTTTCTCTAGTTCCTCCAGGTGATCAATTCATTCCACAATTTTTGCCCTTTCTTCCTTTTTAATATAGGCATTTAGGGCAATAAATTTCCCTCTCACAACCACCATTGCTGCATCCCATAAGTTTTAATATGCTGTTTTCATTTTCATTTCCTCAAGATATTTACTGATTTCTCTTGTAATTTCATCCTTGACCCACTGGTTGTTTAACAGTGTATTGTTTAGCCTCTGTTCTAGTTTGTAAGCTGCTGGAATGTAATATATCAGAAATGGAATGACTTTTAAAGGGGGGAATTTATTAAGTTGTAAGTTTACAGTTCTAAGGCTGAGAAAATGTCCCAATTAAAGCAAGTCTATAAAAATGTCCAAATTAAGGCATCAACAAGAGGTTACCTTCACTCAAGAAAGGCCGATGAAGTTTAGGGTTTCTCTCTCTCAACTGGAAAGGCACATAATAATGGCAATGCTTGCTAGCTTTCTCTCTAGGCTTCTTGTTTCATGAAGCTCCCCAGGGGGCATTTTCCTTCTTCATTGCTGAAGGTTTCTGGCTTTGTGGGCTCTGGTGGCTCTCTCCAAAATGTTCCCTCTTTTAAAATATTCCAGTAAACTAACCAAGACAAACCTGGAATGGGTGGAGTCACATCTCCCTCTAATCAAAGGTTAATACCCACAGTTGGGCATGTCACATCTCCATGGACATAAACTAATCAAGTTTCCAATCTTCAGTGATGAAGAGATTAAAAAAATGGCTGCCTCCACAAGCTGGATCAGGATTAAAACACAGATTTTCTAGGATACATAATCCTTTCAAACTGGCATAGCCTCCACATATTTGTAATTTTCCAGCCTTCTATCCATTATTGATGTGAGAGTGTTTTGCATAATTTCAATCTCCTTAAATTTATTGACTCGCTTGTGATCCAACATCTTAACCATCCTGGAGAATGATCCATAAGCACTTGAGAAAAGCATGTATACTGCTATTGTGGGTACAGTATTCTATAAATATCTCTTAAGTCTAGTTCACTTATCATACTATTCAATACCTCTTTCCTTACTGATTCTCTGTCTAGATGGTTTATCCATTTATGAGAGTGGTGTATTGAAGTATCCAATTATTACTGTAGAGATGTCTGCTTCTTCCTTCGGTATTGTGAGTGTGCCTCATGTATTTTGGGCATTTTGGCTCAGTATGTAAATATTTATAATTGTTATGTCTTCTTGATGAATTGTCCTTCTAAGTCCTTCTATGTCTCTCTTAATTGTTATACATTTGAAGTCAAATTTGTCTCATCTTAGTATAGCTATCCCTGCTTTTTTTCTGGTTGTTAGTTGTGTGAAATATGTTCTTCCAGCCTTTCACTTTCGATCTATTTTTGTCCTTGGGTCTAAAGTGAGTCTATTATAGATAGTGTATCAATGGCTTCTGTTTTCTAATCCATTCTGAAAGTCTATGTCTTCTGATTTTGGAGTTTAATCCATTAACACAATATTATTACATTTTGTCTTCTGGATTTTATATGCCATACCTTCTTTTCTTTCTCTTTTCACCTTCCTGATAATCTTCATTCCCAACCTCTCTTTCCTGTCTTTTCCTATCTGCCTATAGCGCTTTCTGTAGTGTTTCTTGTAGAGCAAGTCTCTTGTTCACAAACGCCCTGTGTCTGTCTGAAAATATTTTAAACTCTCCCTAATTTTGAATGACAGTTTTGCTGGATATAGAATTCTCAGTTGGCAGCTTTTCCCTTTCAGTATCATAAATATATCATCCCACTGCCTTCTTGCCTCCATGATTTCAGCTGAGAATTTCATACACCTTGAACATGATGGATCATTTTTCTCTTGCTGCATTCTAGTTTTCTTTGTCTTTCACATCTGATAATCTGATTACAAGTGTCTTTGAGTATGTCTATTTGAATCTATTCTGTTTGCAGTATGCTGTGCTTCCTGGATCTGTAATTTTATGTCTTTCAGAAGAAATGGGAAATTTTCAGTGATTATTTCCTCCATTATTCTTTCTGCTCCTTTTTCCTTCTGGTATACCCATAACACGTATATTTGTGCACTTCATGCTGTCATTCAATTCTCTGAGACCCTGCTCATATTTTCCATTCTTTTTCCTACCTGTTCTTTTGCATACAGAATTTCAGATGTCCTGCCCACCAGCTTACTAATCCTTTCTTCTGCCTCTTCAACTATGCTATTGTAGGTCTGCACTGTGTTTTTCATCTCTTCCATTATGCCATTCATTCCCATAAGTTCTGTCCTTTGTTTCATCAAACTTTAGAGTTCTTTATGTTCATGCAGTGCCTTCTTTATATCCTTCAATTCTTTTGCCATATCTTCCCTCAACTCATTGATTTGATTTTTGATTTTGTATGTCTGAACATCCTATATTAGTTGTTTCAACTACATTAGTTGTTCCTTTGACTGGACCATATCCTCATTTTTCCTAGTATGACTCATACTTGTTTGCTGGTGTCTAGGCATATGATTTGCCTAAGGCTTTCTTGTTGGTTGCTTTTGGTTTTTTCTTTTCTTTGACATTAAGTTCAACTTATTCAAGATATCCAGCATAGCTTCTGTTTAGTCAGAATTTTTTAGCTCTTGTTTTACTGGTTCTTCTCCTGCCTATATGGAACCTTTTTTTTTTTTTTTGAAGAGGGTCTCCCTAGATATGTTTAAACCTAATTGGATTTTCCCTGGCCAGACAAGCCCAGGTCTTAGGAGGAGGGTGTAATCAGTATCCAATTTCCCTGAAGGTGAGCCCAGAAGGTTGTCAGATCTTTCTATGAAGTCTCGACTCTGCTTTAACTGTCCTGCCTAGCAAATGGGGCTTGTCAGTCTGAAGCTCCCCACTGACATAAAGTAATGCAGGGCCTTTAATTCTCAGCAGACCCTCCCTGTCAGGGGCGTGGTTGAAACAGATGCTGAGGTAAAAGGTGGACATAGGTTGCTTCTGTTTTCTAGCTCCTGGGGCCTGAATTTCTGAATTTCTGCAAGGCTGACACTTGAGTGGGCCCCCCTTTCCTTGGGGGAAGATACACCCTTTAGGGAATTATCTCCCCCACGTGACTCATCACTTTGTCTCTCAGATTTATCTTAACTCAGCCCTTGCCTATGTTCTGTTGACAACTAAAAATGACTGAGGCTTCTTCTACTGAGCTACATAGAATAGTTTAAGAAAATTAAAAAAAAAAGATACCCCTTTTCAGAGCCAGTCCCCAGCCCCCAATGTTTGCCACTCAAGAGCCAGAGTTGATATCTGGCTCTAGGTGTCCCCCTTCCCAGTACTCTGAGCTCAGCTAACTCCAAAATCCTCCACTTTTATTCTTTTATTTCATTTTATTTTTTGTCTGGCAGTCCCACCTCCTCTCTGCCAGTATTAAAACTGCAGTTGGAACTTGGCTGAGCTAACTTCCCTTGCTTCCAGTAGAGACTACTTAAAGATACCCTCCTGCCCATTTAGGGAATTATATCCTCAAATGATTAGTTACTTTGTCTCTCAGACATATTAATTCTGCCCTTGCCTGGGACAGTACTAAAGCCTGAGGATGCCTGTGGTTCTATCTAATGAGCTATTAGTATGTAAAAAAACAATCCTTTTCAGAGCCAGACCCCAGTTCCCCTGGCTTTGCCCACCAAGAGCTGGAGGTGGTACCTGGGTCTATGTGCCCCTTTTGTCAGTATTTTAAGCTTATCCAACTCAAAAAGCCTCTGTTTTTCTTTTGTTTTTGTCAGCTCCACCCATCTCTGCCAGGGTAAAACATCCAGGTTCCTTCTGTGCTTCTTCTGGGTTTATCTGTGCTTGGAGCTTGTATTCACTAGTCCAAATCTAATTAATTCTGAAACTGGAGCTCGGTTGAGCTACTTTCCTTGCTCCTAGTAGACAGGGCTTCTTTTTCCCTCAAGGAACAACTCCAAGACAGCCTGCTGTGCCAGTGGGGGAGGGACACCAGCCTCCATGGCTTGGGAGACTTACAGTTCTGTGTGGGATCTTGGCTATTCCATCCATTCCAGACTGTTGTGTGATGTGTCCAATCACTGAAGTCCTCCTAACTGTTGTTCTAGCTAGTTTCTGGTTATTCACCAGCTTCCCTGGAAGACTAAATTCCATACCTTACTCTGCTTCTATCTTGCCCCCCCCCGCTCCATATTTCTTGTATCACACTCAAAGCAAAGCAAAGTACTACTGTTACTTAGTACCAATCAAGCATAGATTGTCTTTGAGTAAATAAACGAAGGTATCATGTATAAAGCCATGTTTTTATGTCTGTTTTCCCAAGTATAGTGACAATTATTTTCAAGAAGCTTTCCCTTAAGGACAGAAAAGATAAACAGTGAGGCAGTTCTCAGAATGCAGGGCATGAATAGCCAGTAGGATAGCAGATATAGTATCCCAAAAAGTTTTAAATGATACACAAATTATTTTACATCATACATAGACTCACACTAAATAACACTGAATTATATAGGAATAAAGGTATCATGTTTTCAATTCTCTTTAATCTACTGCTTACTTCAAGGAGAAATCTCCAGCTGATGTCTATGTTTTACTCTCTCTGTTGTTGCTTATAACACCTTTTTCACAAATAGGGAGCATGACTTAGGCAAACAATAGTACCTTGCTAGAATTTAGAAACAAAAAACTGATTTGTTTTCATTGCATTTTTTTAAGGTTAACAATCTATTTAAAGCATATGATACTGAGTTTTCATTTACAATAGTGAGAAAAATAAACATAAAATGGCTTTAAAGGAAATAGCATAAACAATATAGAGATTTGGCAAAAATTATGAGGTTGTTTAGTGAATGACTGAAATTGTATGAGATACTATTAAAAGCCAACAATCTCTCTCACTCTCTCTCTCACACACACATGCACACAAACACATTTAATAATTAATCTAAAATGAGCATTCAAAGGCCACAAAATTTTTATAGGAAGACATGGCAATCCTATTCTACTACTTGAGGAAATAGTTAATGACATTCCATGATATAAGAATTATTGTTTGTATATATTCTTGAATAAACAAATATGACAATCTCTGTCTGACTATACATATGAAGAATGTACTAATGCTCTGGTCTGAAAACTAGAACAATTATCACTTTGTAATTTATAACCTATTCTACACACCTTATACTCCTTGGATCGGTAGCAGCCAAGATGAGAATGATCTGAAAAAGGATGTACAAAAGAATTAAAGTATGATATTTTATACCATAAAGAGGAAAATTTGTTTTCATGCTTGTTTTTTGCTATTATCATTCTGTTTCTAAAATTATAATTCAGAAAGCAGTTTCAGAACTACGTTAAAATCCTTCAGTAGGGCAGCTGCCGTGGCTCAGCAGGCAGAGCTCCGACCTGCTGTGCTGGAGGTCTGGAGTTCGATCCCTGGTGCCTCCTGCCCATATGCAAATTAAAAAAAAAAAAAATCCTTCAGTAATGCTACATAAACAAAGATAAGTCAACCTATTAAAAATATGTATCAATTCTTTAATTTTACAAATCCATTTTCATTAGAGTAGGAAATACCTGAATATAGAACAGAGTAATTTTTAGTTGATAAACTAATTTGTGATAAAATATACTTTGTATATGTGGATTTGATACATATTATTAAACGGTATGTCTTCTTATCCTTGAGTCTATGCTAGAATCAAATGGCTGTAATGAAAAGAGGACCAACTTTAGTAGCTGGAAGCACAGTGTACATGCTTTGCTAATAAACGATGTGCATTACAGTCCAGGCCCCGTAACTTTCTATATTACCTTTGGCAAATTTCTTAACTTCGCTAAGTCTCAGATTCCTCATCTGTATTTAACAGGGATAATAATAGTATCTCTTTCATAATATTGTCTTAAAGATTACATAATACATGTAAAGGCACTAAAATAAATGTTAACTATTATTATTAACCCTATCATCATTATCATTACTATCAAACTCTAAGTCAAACACAAGCCTGGATTCAATTTCCAATTCTGCCACTTATCCAATATATTGCCTTAGTCAGATCATATGTATTTTGTTCCTCATTTTATGAGTATGAAGATAATACTTACCTTAGTTAGAGTGAGGATTAGATTATACAAATTGTGAAAATATCTACATGGTATCTGTCACATAGTAGACTTCAAATTTAATTCTAAATGTCTCTCTAAAATAATAAATACAACATTGTACAGGCAGTTTGTTTGGTATTACTCATTTCTCAAAGGAGTAGTTGTTAAGAACCAATTTTTAAGTGTCATAATCTCTGCTAAATTGATAGTCAAGCGAATCAGTACCATAATTTGCAATTCTAAATCCTCACTCATACATTCTGGTCAAAAACAATTCTAATATTTAACATTTTACCTTCCCAAATCACTTTGTCCAGAAAGAAATAGTTATATGCTAGAAACCTAAGTACTTTAGCTCTTTCACATGGCAAAAGCATACTCCAAACAACTCCAGAGATCAAGTGAAATATTAATGTCTTTCACACAAGGCTATTTTTTTCAATTAATGTCAAAAATGACATTAATTTCATTTAATGTCAATTTGCTCTAATTGCTTTTCAAAATTAAAAATAAAAATCCCAGCCCAATTCCTCTTACTTATGAATAAGTCTAATATACAGCAGGGCCACAAATAGGAGAAATAAAAGAATAAGAGGGACATATTAGGCCTAATTTTTCAAATATGCTGATTTTGAAAATTAGGATAACAATTTTGAAAATTTGCACATATCTTTCTGACAGTGCAACATGCCAGTATGATAAAATGCTGGTATGTCTTTCACTTTTCACAAACCACTTTGAACTTTACCCTAATCCTACAGGTTTATAATTCTCTTTGATTTTTAAAAATCAAGATGTAACTTTGAGGCTTCTTAATGTTCACATTTAATTACTCATCCAAAAAATATTAGACACTAACTATAGCAAATGTAAGAGATAAAGGAGATAAAAGGCATGGGTATGGTAGTGAAGTACTTACAATCTACTTCAGGTAAGTTATAAAAAATGAATAATAGTAGATAAAAGAGTAGGCTAAAAGTAAGAATGGTATAGGTAATCTCTCAAGGTTGAAGGCATTCAGGTAAAACTTCCTAAAGGAGGAAGAACTTGAGGTAGGCCTTAAAGAATGGCTCACACTTAAGAAAAGTATGAAAAAGGAAAAAAGGAAGAGCTAGTTCAGATCTTACATATGTGATCTTGAACAACAAACTATTTCTTTAAACCTCAGTTTCCCTAATCTGTAAAATGGAGATAGATAATACTATCTAAGCTTCATGAGGTTGTTGTGTAAGTATTTAGACTAGTGGCCAGCAGAAAACACACATTCAGTAAATGTTCACTGTTATTTGGTTCCCCCAATAAACTCATAAAATAGGTAAGACTATTGTTTCTCATTTAGATATCAGGAAGGTGACTTCCTATTGAGTCTAAAGTGATAGAACGAGGCCTCTAATTAGCTCAGTGTTACTTCCATTAATATGATAGTAGAAGATTTTGTTATTATAAAACAAAAGCAGGGGAGAATAAAAATGTTCTTCAGTTTCAAAAACGGCATCAGATTATGTATTAGCCAAATGGATGTAAAATATACTCAAATCATCAAATGTCGAGTGGTGACTAACAGTACTGCTTAAAAATGAAATGTGGCAGTCATCAAAATGTTTCCTTAGCAACAATCTAATATAGAAACTAAGCTACATTTTGTACCAAAGTCACCATTCATCTGGGACTAGTCTGATAACTAAAGCCTCTGCATCCTTCAGCTTTCCAATGCTGACCCTCACCCACAGGCAGTTTCCTAAAAAGTTAAATATAAATTTACCATATGTCTCAGCAATTCCATTCCTACAAAAAGAAATGAAAACATCTATCTACACAGACTTCAATTGAAATGTTCATAGCAGCATTATTCATTACAGCCAAAGAGGGGAAACAATCCAAACGTCCATCAAGTAGTAAATGGACAAAGAAAATATATATCCAATACACAATAGAATAATATTCAACAACAAAAAGAAAAAAACTACTGCTACAAGCTACAAGGATGAACCTCAAAAACATGCGAAGTGAAGACAGAAGAAGCAAAATACCAAAACTGTATAATTCCCTTTATGTGAAAAATTCCAAATCTATGGAAATACAAATAGATTAGGGCTGTATATGGGAATATGGATTGAATGCAAATGAGTAGAGGGGAACTTTATAGGGTGATGGAAATGCTCTAAAATTGGATAGTGATAGTGATTTTGCAACAATATAGATTAATTAAAAATCACTTAATTGTACATTTTAAAAAGACAAATTTTATGGCATGTAACTTATACCTCAATGAAATTATTAAAATGTCTACTAAAATATAAAGAGAAATGAAGGAAATCAAAGAAATAACACTCTTCAGTTGCTAACGATCTGTAAAACAAGAAATCCAAAGAGAAGCACACATTAAATGAAAGGTTAGACAAATGAGATATTTTGTTAATTAGTATGTGGATGGTGACTATATCCCATTTTATTCAGAAAACTAAAATTTTACTATCTGTAGCTGTTTATCCAAGATATGAGATAGGAGAACTTGAAATGTTATTTCCAATTAATTTATTTTACTTTGCAACAGTAACCATCAAACAAAGGGATTAGTGGAAGCTAAAAAGATTACAATCTCATTTATAAAGGAAACTCATAAAAGAATCTTCAAATGAAGAGAATAATAGAAGTCTTCTCCAAGAAGGGAGACAGAATTGAACATCTATTCTTAAATTGCTAAAAAAATTTTAAAAGGGGCCAAGATGAAATCTATGACTTCCGTTTCAAAGCACACAGGTGTTTGGATTAAGGTTTTAGGCATTCTTCTGGAACAGGACACACTGAATTTCTTCAAAAAGTCTGCACAAGTTAAAGTTAGAATTATGTATTCTATAACTCCAGAAAAAGTAATCTGCAATTAGAGAGATGAGAAGAGAAAAACTGTTCCAACTAATAAATGTGAAAGTCATAACAGAGTTTTTAAAAATCATTATTTGTTAACCATCGCAGTAATAAATTATATCAGGCAAAAATTATCAATGAATGCTAAAAGAGTTAAAGTTGAGCCTCAAAGTATCCCCCCTTAATTACCAATGAAATTGGCATCTTAATGATAGAGAGACTCAGCAGACATCATCTTAACCAACAGAGCAAAATTCATCTAATCACAAGGAAAAATCAAACATACCTAATTTGAGGGACATTCTACAAAATAACTGGTCTGTACTCTTTAAAAATTATTAATGTCATGAAATACAAACAAAGACTAAGGAATCAGATTAAAGAACACTAAAGAGACATGACAGAATGCCATATATGATCTAGATTTTTTTTTTTACTGTAAAAGATATTAGTAGGACAATTGAAAAATATGCTTTAGGTTTACAAATAAGTTAATAGTACTATATCATTTTAATTTCCTGCTTTTGAAAGCTTTGCTTTTAGGAAATTTACACTGAAGTATTCAGGAGAAAAGGAGCATCCTAACTATAACTGAGTTTCAAACAGTTCCAAAAAATTTTATACACAGACATATATACAAGATAAAGAAGGGAAAGGAAGGGAAGAGAGAAAAAGGGACAAAGAAAGGAAGAAGGAAAAGAAAAAAAAAGGTGGATTCTGAGGGAATGATATAAAGGTATTCTTTGTATTGTTGCAACTTTGCTGTAAATCTGAAATTATGTCAAAATCAAAAATTAAAGAAGAAAAGCAGTGCAATATTGACCGCTCTTGTCATACCTCTACGTAGACAGCTGGGCCTGCCTTTGATTAAAATTTATGGAAAATTATAACAGTTCTGCTGCCAAATATATAATTGTAAAGAGAAATCTGATACTTAGGTGCATTCCAAAAAATCTTCTAAAGAAATATCTATATTGAAGTTATTTTCTAAAGTCTGCTAAATAGAACTAGACAATAAATGTTAAGATTAGAAAATGGTTCCATGATCAAATAGGCTTTAAAAATGTTGAGGAAAACAAAATTAATCAAATCTGTTTTATTTGTTCTAATAAAAGTACAAATAAAATATGTACTTTGAATCTCAAAGAGGGAAATGGTTCATAGCAGTCTTTATTAACAAGTATGAATCTCAAAGAAGGAGATGGTTTATAGCAGCACAGAAATTGTATTATTTTGAGAGTATCTGTACCTGTATTATTTTGAGAGTATCTTCTAAACTGTAAAATTTTACACTATAATGATGTGATCTAATAATACAACAAAGATTGTTTTGTTCATCAATGTTCCAAGTTAATGGCTTGATGTGGCCAAGATAACAAAAGCAATGAAAACAAATAACTTCTAGCTTACCATTGTGCATCCTGGACCATCCATCTCTTTCACAATCTCTGCCAGAAGATCCACAAAAAGCATCAGCCCGGGGACTAGGGGGATCAACCTAGAGGAAACATAATTTCTGTTAAATGTTTAAATGTTCCCAGACTTTCAATCTCACGGCATCAATACAAGTTTAAATGTTCCTAGTCTTTCAGTCTCACAGCATCAAGAAAGCAAAAGCGTACACAGACTACATATCATCAGCTTAATGCAATGATGCCTACATGGGTTAGGGTCGGACATGTCCCAAAGTCAGAGCTTAGTAAAGTATTTTGTGTTTGTTTTTAAGAAAATTTAAAGTCAAACTCTAGAACTTTTAAATTATATATTTGTATTTACTTTAAAATAGATTTTCAGTCAAAATGTCCATTACCATAATGGTTCATCTGTTTTCCATAATTAAAAAAAAACAACACAAAACAATCTACTTTGCTATAGTTAAAAAACAAGTTTCACTATTTGCTACTTCTCTTCATAGCATGCAGATTTTGAATTCAAAGACAGTATCCCTACATGACTACACTCAGAGCCCAGCATGCTGAATGTTTCATAGATTGAAGATAACATTCAACCAAGATTTCTAACCAAAAATTAAAAAGTCAGGGTGATACTTCTATGTAAAAAGAATATTTCTATCCATAAAAATTTTAAATTTTTTTTAAAGTTTGTGCTTGAAAAGACACTAACCAAGAGAATGCAAAGACAACTCAAAGAGTGGGAAAAAATGTTTGCAAATCACATACATACAGAGCTCTTACATACAAGACAAACTCAACTAAAAAACTGGACATAGTACTTGAATAACCATTTCTACAAACTTCTACAAAAGAAGATCTACAAACCACAAATAACTGCATGAAAAAATGTTTAACATCACTAGTCATTAGGTAAGTACATATCAAAACTAAATGAGATACCACTTCATAACCACTAGGATGGCTCTAAAAATAAATAAATAATAACCACAGAAAATAACAAGTATTGACTAGGATGCGGTAAAATTGGAACTCTCATGCATAGCTGTCAGGAATGTAAAATGGTACAACCACTGTAGAAAACAGTTTGGCAATTTCTCAATAAGTTAAAAATAGAATTACCTTATAACCCACAACTCATTCTAGATAGATACCCAAATTCTAGGTATATGCCCCAAATAATTTAAAACAGGTGTTCAGTCCAAAATTTCTACATGAATGTTCATATCAGTGCTATTCACAATAGCCAAAAGATCAAACCAACCCAAATATCCATCAACTGATGAAAGGATAAACAAAATGTGGTATATCTTTAAAATTTAATATTATTTAGACATAAAAAGGAATGAAGTTCTGATATATGCTACAACATGTATAAACTTCAAAACATTATGCTAAGTAAGAGAAACCAGCCAAAAATGGTCATATATTATATGATTCCATTTATATGAAATATCCAGAATACATAAATCCATAGAGAAAGTAGATTAGTGGTTGTTAGGGGTTGGAAGTGGGAGGGAAGGGAATATGATGCTATTAATGAGTAGTAGTTTCCTTTTGGGGTAATGAAAAATTCTGGAACTAGATGATGGTAGCACATACTATTCTGCATAAACGAAAAAGGAAATTCTGCTTAACTCTTCTAGGATACTATGCCAGTTTGGAAGCACGCCAGCTGATTTATTGAAATGTTCCTTAATTTTTAAGATTACTTTTCATACTATGTAAAACTAAAATGATACTCATAAAAGTGTTAACTTTTTACATATGCATTTATCAGGTTAAAACTTTGTTTGGTTACTGATTTGCTAAGTGATTTTAAGAATCCTGAAATGGCTGTGGAAAAAAAGACATCTATATTTATAAATACATAATTTATAAATAAATTGAAAAATTCAGTTTCTTATACAATAAAAGTAAGCAATTTTCCAACTACAGACTGAGAAGTATGCATTTCTGTTCATTAAAAAGCTAGGGGGAAAACATTTAAGTAGAGATTTCAATGCTTATACTAAGAAATATTAGAGTTATTCCATTTTAAACACTGACATGAAAAATAATATAAATATTTAAGAACAGTTATTTTCTTGAACAATATTTATGTGACTAACCCTCAAAATTTTCTTGGTTATCACTGTATGTAGATACTTTAATTAAAAGCTACTATTCCTTGAAACTGAAGTTTAGTGTGTTCTTTTCAATTTAATTTGTAATTGTGAGTAGACATAAAATTAAAGGCATTCTAAAACTACCATCAAAAAAGCAAGTAAACATTATCTGGACATTGTTCAAATAAAAAAAAAAGGGACCAAAACCCATAATCAAATTCTATAAGAAATAAGACAAATGTGGTTATAATAATGTCAATAAAGTATCAGCATTTCTAAGTACCCATTACACTATAAATTTTCTTTTTTACATCAACGATCTACTACTTTAGTTTAAAAGAATAAAGGAGCTATAGTCAAACATAAAGAGGGAATGAAAGGTTGTTTAAAGCACATCTAAATTTTTTTAAAAGGTGTCACAAAGAAAAATCTGAATTTCCAGATGATATACATTTAAAATTTATTAGATCACCAAAGGAGCATAATGTACATATTAGGAAAAATGAATTAAAAACATTAAAGTCAGAAACAGTTTTATGGATATCCAAAAAGTTTTTGCTTCTATAAGCACTTGAATCTTGAGGTTATTTACTAAAGTTTTTATTTTTCTATTGATTGGTAAGGTTTTATAAAAGAATAAAAAGAAATTGATTTTAAGGTAAAAATACTTTATACATTCAGGAAACTAGGAAGGATCTGAGAAAATCTTGTTTTAAAAATTCTGATTATGGACCCTTACACTTACCCAAAGTCTATTTGACTATCATATGGAAACAAGCTCTAAACTTATCTATATTCAAAGCAGGCTTCTGTGTAGAAAGATTAGAACTATGCTACTCTTAAGATAACTTTACCTTCAAAGGCCTTCCACTTGCCATAAAAAAATTTTATTTGCTTCAAAATCCATCATAAAAGCTTATCCAAGGGACATAATTTCAAAGGAGATTTATTTTCCATGATAATTTTTTAAAAGGAGGATGGAGAGTGGGAATTCTTTCTTTTCATAAAGAACACTTGGTTTCCTTTTAAAACCCTACTTCTGCCATTTTAGTTCTAATGGCAATTATATGCAAGTTCAATTGGTTGAGTTATTTTGCTGTCCACTATATATTAAGGAAGGAAATGGGTATTTAGAGGATTTAAACATGACATTCATAATGGAGCTTGATCTCTGTCATGTTTAAAGACTGACAAGAATGTTCTTTTATTCTAAGCTAATTTCCCTTTTTAGATTATAGTAGGCTAACAGTTCAAGAAAGAATATTAATATAAGCTAGTAGTTGAAAGAAGTTTAAAATAATATTTTGATAGAAAAACAGATTTAATTCCATTTCAAATGGAAATGCCAAGAGAACACATACATGTCTAATCACGAATGGAGGTTTATCAGTTTCTTTTTTGAATTCATATGGTCCCAGATTTAAATGGGCCAGCCGCCGCCTGGTGTCTTCAGATAGCTCACACATCCGTCTTTTTGTGTAGGGAGATGGAGAGTGTGATTTTGAAGAAATTGTAGGCTGTTCGTAGGTTTTTGCATTTATGCAATATTTATTTCTCTCAGGTGACTTGGATTTTTTCTTTTGTGATCTTGATGTTCTGCTTTGCAGTCTGCCGTGTGATTTTTCAACTGGAGTCGAATGGTATAGAAATTTATCCTGAATAACAACAACAAAAATTAACTCGGGAAAAAGATATGTATTTTTAAATCCACAGGAGAAAAACTTTAAAAGTAACTAAAACATTACCAAAACATTCCAATTGTTCCAAATAGAAACTCTGTACATTTTACGCCTATATTCTATTCCCACTCCATCCCCTGGTAACCTATATTCTAGATTCTAACTTTGATTTTGCTTATTTTATTTATTTCTTATCAGTGAGAGCACACAATATTTGTCCTTTTGTGTCTGGCTTATTTCACCCAAAATGATGTCTTCAAGGTAACACAACATTGTGAACATAATTCACAGCACTGAAACATATATCTGAATATGTTAAGAAGGGGGAAATGTTGGGTGTATATTGGGTAAAGGATAAAATGTTTTTAAAAATTCCATGAAAATGTACCACACAGTGAACCCTAAGTTAAACCATGGACTATGGTTAATAGCACAATTATGAAAATGTGCTTTCGTCAATTTTAACAAATGTACCACAACAGTGCAATGTGTTAAATAATAGGATGGTATATGGGAAACCTGTATTTTATGCAGGATTTTCTGTAAACCTACAACTTCTCTAATAAAACAGAAAAAGGAAACTAAGATGCAAAAATCTATTGAAGTCTGATGGTCTAGCTTCTACTATCTGAAGATTCTGGGAGAAGTCAAGTTCCTATTTTCTTAGATAGCTCCTCATCTAATAGTAAATAATGTTTACTGTATGAAACTTCTAAGTCTAACAAACATTTTATGAAAATGTTAAATAATTTAAAACATCTTAGACTCAAAGAAAAATTATTTTTCAGTATATTAAAATATTCCAGCAAATATTGGATTATTCTTTATATTTGAGTATTCAGATAATTGGCCATATAATTTAAAAGGACTTTGTTTTGTTTAACAATGCTAAAAATTCACATCTAGGTCATTATGAAATCTTTATGAAGCAAACTATAAAAATAAATTTCATTCATTCTATGATTGTTAATACACAAGCAACATGAGAATCTGAAGAACAACTTTATACATATTTTCATGAAATGTATTATTTGGATTAGACAAGGCCATTAGGATTTTAAGGTACCATCTAAACTACAACTTTACCATTCAATGACAGAAAACCACGTCTTAATTCTAGTCTTATATAGACATATATATATTTTTTGGCATGGGCAGGCTCCCGGAAACGAACCTGAGTCTCTGGCACGGCAGACGAGAACTCTGTCACTGAGCCACAGTTGCCTGCCCTGGTCTTATGTTTTTAATAAAAGTAAAAAAAAAAAAAAAAAGGAAAAGAAAAGTATAAAAGACATGTTAAAAACCATAACAGCTGGTACTCAATCTTCCAGTAAAACTGGTTAGCAGTCCAAAATTTTGAAGGTAAAAAAACCCCACAAATTTTATATTTCTAATTTTGTTGTGTTATTGGGATAACATTTTATTCAAATAGTCTCTGCCTTATAAATGCCTTCAAAATAGGATTATAAGTAAAATAATATAATATCTCTTCATACATAACTCAGAACTGAAAGAAGCCTTTCAGTATTAGGGAAAATAGGCCTGTGAATCTCAGAATGTATTCCTGACAATCACCTAAAAAAAATACGAATTCAACCTCCCCTCTCTCATTTACCAAACTACCACCCTCATTTGTTAACGGTATGTATTTTGAGAAAATAAAATACAAATGTAAACTAGAAGGGAGAAGAATTAAATATTTCTACCGTAAACAGGAGATAAAATACATTTTCCTAACTGAAAAAAATAAGTCCATGGGTTTCATACAGACCAGCAACAACAGAATATTTCATCATCTTTCTTCTCCTTTAGCTTTTGATATGCTTCTGGACCTTCTCTCACCTTATTCAATGACTTAACATGTAGTTCAAATGTTTCCTCTCCCCCGATCCCATTTCATCCATCTCTGTGACATCACACTGGCTCACAAAAGCAAAGAATGTTAGGCCACAGCAAGGATCTTGGAGGTTAATGAAAACATTCAAGCAATGAATCTAAGACCTTAGAGTTTCTATCTCCTAGCTTTAATTATCTTTTTCTACTTTGTCTTAGATCTCATCATTATGCAGATCTATTTCACCTCAAACTCTGAAAAATTCCGACTCACTTATAAACTCCTTCCCACAACATATTTCTTTTATTTTCACTGAAACCGTTACTTTCCTCAACATCTTTTATATTTACTGAATCTGTTAGTTTCTTCAACATACTTCTTTTACCTTCACTGAATCTGTTACTTGCCCTCCTCACATCCTAAGTCCCCAGTCCTTCAAACATTTTAAATATCTTTTACCTCTAGACCCAGCTGAACTCATAATCATCCATATTAGCAATCCTGTAAATTTCCTTCTCACATACCCACCCCAGTAATACAAAACCTTAAGGAACTAACTCTTATCTTTCTCCCCACTGCAGATTTTGAGTGCTATACACTACCAGAATAAGTCAAACTGTGCAGCATCTACTACAATTGCATTTTGTCTGACACATTTAATTCTTAATGCATCCTTGTTAATGCCCAATTAAACTTAAAATAACAGCTGTGGTAATACTGTTTACAAAATGGTTGCTATAATTTCCCTTCCTGTATCTAAATTCCTACAATGAGTTTTCCTTCCAAAATGATTCTAGGCTTGGCTATGTGATTTGTTTTAGCCAAGAGGATAGTAGTACATATGCCACAAGCAGAGACTGAAAAATACTTGACCTCTCTTACTCTGTAGACTCTTCTGCCACCATGTGAATAATCCCAAATTAGCCTGTTGCATGATGAGAATCTTGTGGACATGGCCCCAGATGAAATCAAGCGAATGACCAGAAATATAACCCCACCTCCTCAACCAAGAAGTCTGCCAACTGCCAGACATGTCAGTGAAACCATCCAAGATCCTTCAGGCCCAGTCTAGTCACTCAAGATCAAAGAACCACCTAGCCAACCCATAGAACTGTGAGACACATTTAGTTTGAAGCCACTAAATTCATGTATGGTTTGTTACACAGCAAAAGCTACCTGATACAACAGATTAACAAAATGTTATGTTAGTATCATCTACTATTGATGAATAATTAGGAATTCCATTTTGCAATAGGCAAAAATAATAATTGAGTTTAAAAGCAAACTAGTTTTAGTCTAGAAAACTGCAAAAATATGGTTAAATTTTTAGTCCATTCAATTTGTGACAAATATCCAATCTGAAAAAGTACCAAAAGTAATGAAGATCATCACTGGTATTTGTAAACCTGAATAATTTTATAAAGTTTATTTCCATCACTCCTCTCAAAAATAAAATTATTTTGTTTTATTCTTAAATTTAAACCTGAAAATGGTTCTTTATAGCCAATATACTTTTAACTATAACTGATATCACTAGGAAAAAGGTGATTTCTTTCTTTCTCAAATAAGGACATGGACTGTTTAACATCTGGAATTTTAACATAAAATATATATTTCGCTGTGCCTACCAGATATTTTCTACCTTATACTTCACCTGTTGTCTTCTATCCCTCCCTAAATTATTTAAATTTTAAAAAATAATAAAAATAACCTTACCCAACCAGACATCCTGCTTATAAAGGTAACAGCTGCAAAGGTCACTGATTACATATTATATATATTCCAGGCACTTTGCATATATTCTCTCATTTAATCTTCACAACAGCTTTATGAAGTAACACAATTATTATATCGGTTTCACAGATGAAGAAACTGAAGCTAAGAAATTTAAAGACTTGCTCAAGGTCAAGTTGTAATTAGAGATAGAATTTAAACCCAGACCTGTCTGATTCTAAAGTGTATTTTCTCAACCATTATTTGATCCTAAAGCTTATTCTCTTACATTTCTGTTCAATAAAGAATAAATGGCAGAATATTGAAATACCAAGTTTTAAAAAAGAAGTGAAAGAGTCCTGCCAAAATTTTACATAGGAAAATGTCAGTTCATTAGTACAATGAACTACTAATGGGGTGATAGTTTTACATTTATAAAGGGCTCTTCCATCAAGCTGTACACTTAAGAATGTGTGCACTTTTCTCTATGTATGCTATACTCAGATTAAAAGTTGATAACAAAAAAGAATTTCTCCACCCATCCATTAAAAGGGCATACACCAGTACAGAGAGAAAAAAAGTGTCTGGGGCCATTTGCAAACAATTTACAAATGTTTACAGTGCACATCTCAAAAACAAGTAACATATCTTCATCGAGCAGGTATAGGTTGTTAGATCTCTAAAAGTTGTGTTTCAGCTTACATTTAAAAGATAAATAAGTATAGCCTGACTCTCAAATACCAAATATATTGCTAAACAAAATAAGAGTGATCCCTTCAATAATGTTGCAACTGTATTTTACCTTTTTAGCTTAAGTCGAGGTTATCATCCTCAGCAAATTTAATCTAAAGATGATAATACAGTAAATTAACATTCCAATCCATTCATGAAAGGCCCACATCTGGTATTTTGGGGCCTCTAGGTCTTATACATTACTGACTCTTCATCACAGACAGGTCACAATGCAGCTGCACAGGAGTGATGACTAGACAACCTACAACCTATGGACAAGGTAATAAAGTGATCCTGGAGACTTAGTAAGAAGTTAGACCAGAATGGAATATTAAACCCAAATATCTCAGTTTAAGACAGGCAGTTTTCACAAACATGAAGATACTAAATCTGGAGTTTCCAAGCTTCCTTTGATCTGACAGTACCAGTATGGCCACCCAACAGAGCACCAATTCCTTAGGAACTAAAGCGTCAATAAACTGCACTCACTGAACTCCAATATTCAAGTCTGAAAACTTCTGATCACATTTGCTAAAAATCTATCTTTTGTACTTTTTACAGTTAACTTTAACTTTTATAAGATTTATAGAAGACTCCAATCTAGTTCCTTGAAAGAATTCCTGATCCCAATATTTTCCTGGCAGCTTGATTTCTTGCATAAAAAAAGTCGATGAAGTAGGGAAAATAATATTATAGCATCTTCTATCATGTACCGAAGCTTTTCACTCTCATATTTGTTAAGATGTAACCAAACTATCAAATACCTATGATAATCATTTTACTTAAACTGAAGATTGGCAAAAAAAAAAAAAAAGGAAAGAGCTACAGCCAAAAGAGAAGAATAATGTTTGCTAAATGAATATAAATAGGAACAAATAAATTAAACCATTAACTACTTTAAATAAATTATTTTAACCTGAGTGCGGCACTTCCTTGAACTTATCAGACATTCAGTAATCACTGACGTTGTAGAAAATTCCAGCTTTGGAGCGATTCCCTAAGGGGGAAAAAAGGGACATTATTAGATACTTCCATTTCATGAGATAATTACTAGTAATGAAAATAAAACCTTATTAAAGTCAAAATAGTAATGCTAAATGTTAGCAAGAAACAATTTTACTGCTGATGATTCACTTCTTGATGACTATATTATTTTTATGGAATAATTAATAGATTTTTTTCATTTTCATGTATCTCCCTGTCAAATTTTTCTTAAGATGTTTAACCTATCATATAACATTATAACCATAAAAATATTAAAATACTCAATGAATCTCAACTCTCTATATTTTTACAACTTAAGATATATGTAACTGCATAATCAAGAAATACTTCGGATAGCCTCCTCATGCTAAAAAAGAAAAAAAATCACAGCTCCAAGGTATGCAGTTCCTGAAAAGAGGGAGAAATGGGTCTCTACCAATTCCTTCAACATTATTCCAGAGGATAATGTAGTTTACATTCATATGCATGAAAAAATCAGGTTTCCATTTATAGCAATATTTCAATCAGCAACTTAAATGCTATTTTGAGATAACTAAAGGCAAACAGCAAAATTCAAGGGACAGTAGCAAAGTCCCTCAGAAAATATTTAGAGCATACAAGTTCGGCATTCTCCAAAACACCAAAGGATATCATCTGTAGCAGCACAGCTTCACAGTAATGTAGTGAAAGCCAGACATTCACCAAAGGTGTCTGTACTAACCCAGTGTTTGATGTACAGATTTACAATAAAATAATAATTAATAAAATAAAAATTTTATTAGTTGTCCAAGAATTAATTGTACTATTGTTTTTCTGCAAACATATCTTTTATTAATGATGCCTTCTATGCCTATATGTTAGTTATCTATCACTTAATATAACATTGTACCCCAAAACTTAGCAGCTTAAAACATAAGTAAACATTTATTATCTCATATAACTTCCGTGAGTCAGAAATCTTGGAGAGGCTTAGCTGGGTGGTTCTGCCTCGGCATCTCTCATGAGATTGCCAGTCAAGTTACAGTTAAGGCTGTGTTCATCAGAGGTTAGACTGGGGCTAGATGATCCACTTCCCAAGAAGGCTCATTCACATGGCTATTAACTGGAGGCCTCAAGTTGCTTGCTAGCTGTTGGCAAGAGGGGCTATCTCATCACCAGAACCTCTCCATAGGGCTGTTTGAGTGTACTCATGACATGGCAGCTAATTCCCACAAGATGAATGATCCCGGAGCAAAGCAAGGAGAAACCTACAATATATTAAGGATAGCCTACATTCAAAGAGTAGGAATTAGTCTACCTTTTTAATGGAGAAGTATCAAAAAATTTTTGAAAATGGTTTCAAAGCACCAACTTCCACCCTCTGACCACAAATTACTTACATTCCTTAGTAATTTGAGGAATCAAATCAGGCAAAATATACTTATGCTCGTCTAACAGAAAGTCATACTTTTACAACTTCAGGTTGAAATTGAGAATTTAGACATCTAAATCAAATCCAAGTAGAAAAGGCTCCTCAGGTCTAGTTCATTAAATGCTGCTCCTAGAATATGGTTCATCATAATCAGAAGAACTTGTCTGCTCCATACATACCCAATGTACACTTGTGAAACAGGCACAGGACAATCACTACAAACACTATTGTTCATAAAGCGAGAAAACAGAAGGCACACAAGAATCACAGGTCCACAGCACTTCTGAAATCAAGCCAGGAATATGTTAGAAGTTCCTTGATGAGGAATATGATTCCTCCTCAGAAATGACTATCCATGGTTCTGGCTCAATGCCCTAGGTACTCAATTTGGTCCTTCGAATCATCATTCTTCTGCAATAAGACTGTGTTTGGACATGCATAGTCTTTTCAATACTGGATCCTGTCGACAGAATTTTGGGGATCAAAAAGCCTTTGTAATGTCTCTCTCCATTTCAAAATAAGTTGGTGGTATTTCTGCCAATATGATTTGCTTAAAAAATTGTTTTGCATCTCTTGTGAATCTTACTGAAGTTTACTCCTTTAGACAAAAGCCACACCCTTATCTACATTGGGCTTCTGCTGAGATTGCTGGAGGATAATGTCTTTAAGGTCTTAGAAACTCTAAGTTTGAGTAAATGATTATCTGAAGCACCATCTTAGATTTTCTGAAGTCTTAATGAAAAATTTTACAGTCACACCCTCAGTTTCACCTTTGGAATGTAATTTCCTGAAAGTGCCCGGAAGTATCTTTGCTTACAAGTTATTTTTTAAATTTAGTATTATTTGATATCTGGAGAGGCTGGGAGTCCTCAGAACCAACGTGTTCTGAATCCTTTTTATTTAACAGCCTTTCCTTTTGTGTACCTCATTCTTGTCATATTTTGCCATAAGCAGCAAAAAGAAATCAGGCAGCCCACCTAACACTGTCTAAAAATCTCTTTAGCCATTTCAATAGGCACACTTTCTACTTTCCACATTACTGAAGGTTACAGTATTGCTAAACTTTCTACCACTACCAAATAACTTTCCAATAATAATCTTATGTTCTTGAAAATGCTCATGACAGTTTCTTCAAGGCTCTTCAAGCTTTCACACTCTCCCAAAGCCCATTCACATTCTGCCCTCTCCATACAGCTAAATGAGTTTCCTTAAACCTAGCAGTTGGCTTCCCCCAGAGTAAGTGATTCAAGAGCAAAAGCAAGGAAGAAGGGC